>VTPC01000966.1:0-28621 GCA_011009095.1 Ignelater luminosus
AAATGAGGCAGGGAGTTAAGTTATATGAAGAAAACGTTACTACTAGAGAAAATAATTTTTGCTATTTCTTAAGAAGTTGTAGAAAATGATTTGTATGAATGCAGCATGAATGAAAGCTAGTTGGAAAATGGAGGAACATAAGGGAGAAATAGGAAGGAAATGTGAAATAAAATGAAAATATCGAATATTGAGTTAAAAAAAACAATAAAAAAAAATCCTGTATAAAATGTCAATAATGCTAACTAAACTTATAAAATTTTAAATTGTTATTCTGTTGAAATGCTGTAATGTCAAAGTGACAATTAACAAATATCAAAAATGACAATTAACTAATGTCAGAAAAAAAATGAATGAATGACAGTTGCCTAATGTCAAAAAGACGTTCGACAAATGTCAGAGTGCAAGACCGTCAATTCAAATAATTAAGGTTAGAATAAAAACATAAAATAAAACACCATTTAAAAAATGATTATGTATATCATGAAACAAAACAATATCTATTATATTACATAAGACAAATAAAAGAAACAAAGATCAAATTGTAATGAAATTCACAATTGACTATATTTTAGTTAATATTAATCAAAATTTAAGCTATAGTATAAAACGCTTAAAATTTATATTAATATGGAGGGGAAATGTGATGATATTAAAAATGTAGTCATATTTGAAAATGATAAAAAAAATTTTGTGTTTTGTTTTAAATAAATGTAATGACAGTAAAAAATAAATAAATTAATATTGTCAAAAAAATAGCGTTTTAATAAAAAAATTAAGAACCACACGAAGAAAAATAAGGACCCTGAGAAAAAGAGCTCTCAATATCATAACACTAGGTAATCCTATGTAACTTTTCATTCTGAATTCAATTCTGCTGTCAGTGTAGTTTTTGAAATATATGCAGTTGAAGTTCCAGTGGACAGTGTAATTATAATTGCATTAGGTAATTACGCATCAGCAATAAGAAGTTTTGGAAATGAGGTAATTGCATTCTGCATATATTAGAAAGCTATTAACATGTCATCAACAGGTATGTCACTCTGATAAATATTTGCAAATATTATTTCAACTTTCCATAAGTGAGATCACTTATGTATAGACCTCTTTAGTGTTAGCACTGTTTTGTGGAGCGAGTGAAATTTTATAAAGTTGCATAATCACTGCTTAACAAAGAAACTTCTTGTGTTTTGAGTGCGAACTATAGAAGTATTAATCATGTCCCGTAAATGTGCGAACGATCCGGGCAGTTTTTGTTACGTTTGTGAAGAGTTTACTGCTAAAAACTAAAAGCGATGTTTTACTGCGCTAATAAGCAGAGCCTACCGTCTGTACTTTGGATGTCAAGTTGGAGATCAAAATAAGTAATAGGCACCACATATTTGTTGTGTTTCATGTGCAAATCGCCTTTGACAGTGGATAAAAGGTTCCCAAGTATGTATGCTCTTCGCATATGATATGGAAGCAACAAAAGGATCATCTAACCGATTGTTACTTCTGCATAACAAAGATAGCAGGCTTCTCTGCAAAAAATAAAAAATCTGTTGTCTATCCTAATTTAACATCGGCGATAAGACCCGTTGGCCATTGTACTGATCTTCCAGTTCCTGTGCTACCAAAAACATTTGAAGGATCAGATGAAAAAAATGTCGGCATTGTTTCTAGCAATGATCCAGAGTTTATTCCTCCAGATTTGATCCATTTGATCACACAGGCACAACTAAACGATTTAGTTCGTGATTTGACCTTAAGCAAAAACAAAGCCGAGTTGCTTCGCTCCCGATTGAAAAGTTGGAATTTGTTGGAAGACAGTACCAAAATTTGTCATTTCCGTTACCGCGAAAAGAAGCTTTCTGAGTTTTATTCTCTGAACGACCTACTGCAATGATGTTGACGGTTTGATGAAAATCCTTAAACGTAAACACAAACTAGAAGAATGGCAACTGTTCATTGATGCATCTAGATTTAGTTTGAAAGCAGTTCTATTGCACAATGGCAATGCATTACCCTCGGTTCCCATTGCATATTTAGTTCACCTATAGGAATCTTACGAAACTATCAAATGCCTTTTATCGAGCGTAGACTATAAACGATACGAGTGGACAGTCGTGCTAAATCGCAGCACTATATTGTAAAAAGTTGGCCAAGTTGGCAGATAGTTTTGGGAGAAAAAAATATTTTACATGAAAACCTTGTGGATAGAAACAATATGTATTTGCCCTCTTTGCATATAAAGTTAGGGCTGATAAAGAATTTTGTAAAAGATATAGACCGTGGCGGAAGAGGTTTTCAGTACATAAAAAAAATTTTCTAAAAATGAGCGAAGCTAAGATAAAGGAGGGCATATTTGTGGGTCCCCAAATTCGGCAATTAATGAATGACAGTGGTTTCGATGCGGTTCTACAAGGAAAAGAAAATTGTTTTAATTCTGCCGTATAGGGCTTTCTGGACAACAACAAAGCGGAAAATTTTAAAAACCTCGTCGACGAAATGTTGACAGCTTACCATAAAATGGGATGTAATATGTCGCTAAAGATGCATTATTTACATTCCCATTTGAATTTTTTCTCAGACAGTTTGGGAGCTGTAAGTGATGAGAATGGGGAGCGTTTCCATCAAGACCTTTCAACGTTGGAAAATCGGTACCAGGGAAGATGGAATTCGAACATGTTGGATGATTACTGTTGGTTACTGATTAGAGAAGACCCCAATACATCATTACACAAAAGAAAACTGGCAAATAGAATATCTTAATGGGTGTTATGTACATTTTGTTATATAAAATGCATCTAATTACTTTAGCGTTTTATTTCGAAACAAAATCATGTTTTTCTCGGAAACTATACGTGCTAGGGAAAACCAAAAGCAGATTTGGATTCAACATGAAAAAATGATTCAAGATCACCTATTTGTAACTAGGAACCAGAACAATTGTTTCTATTTGTTAGTTAGTGTTGTTTATTTGATAGTTTTCTTTTCTAGTTGTAAGCTAGCTATGTTACTCTTATGGTGTAAATTACTTTTAAATCAGTCAACAGACTGGATACTTCTTGGTATCCAACAGTTTGTAGGGAATCACGTTAATTCCTTTAACCACCCCTCTTTTGTAAGGTGACAGCTTCTATCTCGTTTTTCTAGTCTTTTCGCAGCCATAATGTAGGACAGATTGCTGTGTATTTTGACGCAGTCTGTCGTCACCCATGACCTACTGATGCCAGTACCGATTCGTCTAATTATTATTGTTACCATTACGTAGAATGCTTTGCAAACTTTTTGTTTGTGTGAGTTTCTGAGGGAAATTCTGTGATGGTATAAACATTTTGATATTTAAATTATTATTGTTTTATAGCAAGAATAATTTTTTTCAGCCAGTATTATTGATTTTTGTGCTAAACATTGTTGTTTATGAATTTAAAAGCAAGCATTTATTGTTCTGTTTATAAAAACAATTAAGACATTTTTTGGTGCTTAATTTGCGTTTTACTTCAGTCAATTAATTACATGTGCTGTTTTTGATTGTATTAAAGCTTGACTACTTTAAAGCCCATGTAAATATTACTTTAGATTTAGTTTAGCAATATTAGTAATATAAACTTTGCACTCTTTACTGATCAGATTTACCTAGATTACTTATTTTGGTTATTTAAATTTCCTGGAATTTATCGTCAAGGGTTGAATTATCTACGATTATAACTTAGTGCTGCATGTGCGTTTCGCTTCAGTCAACAAAATACATATGTGGCCTTGCTGTATTAAAGCTTGACTATTTTAAAATTTATGCAAATATTAATTTTAGATTTAATTTAGCATTATTAGCACTATGAGATTTGCACTTTTTTTGATCAGGTTTGTTCAGCTTACGTGTTTGAATTATTAAAGTTTCTAAATTTGTCGCCAAATTTATTCAGTTGTAATAACAAAATTAACCTAAAACAGTACTTAATTTTAGCAGAGACAAATAGTTATTTACCTCCTAAGTTACTATCAAGATTCTAGGCATTAGTAAAACACGAACGTTTGTGAATTCATATTTTGCTTTTCGTAGTTTATTGTGTTTAACGTGAATATGTCAAGGCATTCTTGGTTTATTTTGATACTTTCTGTTTGAAGTATTATTCATGTTTAAAGTTATTAAAAACCACTGACGATTATTTCTGATATTTTATTCTTTGGTTAATCATTTATTTAACACTAAATTTTATTTAAATTAACAATGTGCAATTGTTCCAATGTTAGAATGCCGAAATTCTTTTTTATGTTTCCCGTTGCGTGAACATGAAATGCATCGACATAGATCTATTGCATTAAACTTATTTATGTTTACTGCCTTCTATATTAAGATACAAGGACGCATTACTTAGTTTAAAGTTTACCCAATTTCGACAAAACTAACTAGGCTAAGATTTCATTCCTAATTTTTTGTGCTGAAACCAGGAAAGCTTTTAGTTGAACCCGCCTCGTTTCCGACCATTCCAGTGAGTCTGCTGGCAACTTCTGTTGATCAAATTATCTAGTTTATTTCACAATTCTAATTCTAAATACCTCTTTGCATTTCAGGAAATTCATCATTTATCCATTCATTTTTATATCTCTTTGACTTGAGCTTGATTTTTAAGTTTTTTGGTATATGAGTTTACTAGTCTCTCAAAATTTTTATATTGTTTATCTCTACCTGTTTGTACTGCATAGTTGTAATGTTTTCAAACCTATACAATCTGCGGTTAATAAATTAACACCCCTATTTCAAAAATTAAACAAAATGTTTTCCTAAAAGATACTATTTTCTTTTCAATTTTTTGTTTAAAACGTTCAATTGAATTCAAACACATTTCATTTTCATCATCTGTGCAGTTATGAAAGATGCATTGGTTGTAAGTATTTCATGTCACGACAAAAATCTAGAACAATGTATTATAAAGGAATCTGCCGTCCAGCAAAGAAACATTTTGTAGAGGAAATCTGAGAAAAATAAGTACATAGTGTGTTAATGCCTTGCAGTCATTTAAAGGCCAAAACCGCTGAATTGAAGTAGTTTTGATTAACCAACAACACTCATGTGCCGCTACAGTAAACAACAAGCAACAACCAAATTAACAAGTTTGGAATAAATCAAGTAAAATCAAACCAGGCTCAGCAATTGCAACAGTTAAATTATTACAACTGACAAACTCAACATATGGTTTTCCCTTAGTAAGAAGATGATCCATCGAACTTACAATGGTGCATCAAACTTACAACGGAAACCCCAAAAACAAGAAGATGAAAGACGAAGAATATATGGAACTCACTATGAAGAATTATGAAGCTTTAACAACGAAGAACGAAAAATATGTAAAACTCACTAATGATTATTATTCAGCTTGAATCAAACGTCATAGGTATTACGTCCATTACTTATAATGAACAATCTGTAGCAACAAAAATATAAGAAAGTGGAAAATGATTGAGAATTCTTCTTCTATTTGTACCGACCATAAATTATTTATCGGCGTTCTGTCTTTCGGTAATTAATCTTGATTAATCAAAGAATTTCAAAACGCATTTTTATGAGTTCCTTTTCTGGCGAAGCTTTTGAATTTCTTTCGTAATATCCTATACGTTTTCGTTCCATCAGTATCCATCTTTCCGTAACCTGTATTATAGGACATTATTAATCTCGAGCTCTATGCCAAAAGACTGGTTCATTCAAATCAACATATACAAGCAAAAATGAGGTTAGATTTTGGAACTTCAAAGTCTTGTAATTAATTGTTATCAAGGTATATTTGACCGCGAATATAATTTTAACATGGAAATGAACCATACTACGTAGATATTTTCAGAAGACCATAAGGAGATAGTTATACGACCAATTACCCTTAAAGATCACGTTGGTGTTAAAACGGCCTATTAGAAACTATGGGCTAATTGATATTTTTTTGTTTGACTGCAAGCTCAACAACTCGTCCTGATTTCACAAAAACCATTAGTTTTGGCCTTGTTGGCTTTTTTATCTAAGATAATAGTAGTTAATCAATCAAATTTTATTTTTATTTGTTCAAAATGACAAATTAAGGTTTTAGATTTACCGGATCATAAAAAGTTTCTGTCTTACTTCATCTATCGTAGTAACAATTAGTTTGAAATTTCATTGTTTGTACTTGGATAAGCGGTAGGTGATAAAATATTGAAAAACATTCAGTTTCATACAAAAACTTTAAATTGTTATTAACTTTAGATTTTTCTAAATATTTTCAACCAAAATTTATTTAAAAAACCTATTACTTGAGTAGGGTGGTCGTCCCTGTATATGGCCATGCTAAGATTTGATTTTTTCGCAAGCCGTCATGCTTAGAAGAAATCCAGATTCTTTTGCTGTATATTGTTGTCAAGTTAATAGCCTTTCAGAAAAAATTTTAAACCCCCACCCTTCACGATAGTTATACTGACTAAAAGAAAGCTATTTCAAAAGTCTATCATGTGGTCATAAAAGAGTATGTGTATGTGATATTGCCATCTCTCAGCCATCTTGCACAAATTATAATTGTTTAGGTTTTTAAGTCAATTTAGAAATTCAATAAATCATTTTTATTATCAAAAAGAAATAATATTCAGGATTTTGCTTTTAAAAGAACATCAACTTTGAATCGAATAACCGTGAAATGAGCAACCTTTTATTAAATGTTACAAATGGGACAGATGAGAAAGTCTGCATCTTTTTTTGTCAGTTGCTTCTTAGTTGCTTGCTTCTTGATAGGTAGCTTCCTGGTCGGTTTTTTGGCTGTCTTTCTTTTGGCTCGAAAAATCTATTTCTCACGTGATTTTATGGTTGGTTGATGACACTTACAGTTTTCTTCCTTCTTTTAGGAGTTGCCAAGAGTTCATCAAAGGTGCTCAAAGTCGATGATTTTTTAGTGGGTGGATCTATGGGTGGTGGATTGATGGAGTTTTCTTAATCGGATGATGAAAAATCAACAACTTCAGAACATTTTTAAAATGCTGCTATTGATTGGGGGGTGTAAGTATCTGCAGTTTGAGAAATACTAGATTTGGCCAACAAGCCGAAAAAAAGCAACTGATGTTCCGCTGGTACTAGCCTGTCTGTTGTCAGGCAAGCCAGAATTTTGCTGATTGTTTGATTCAGGAGGTGGCAATTTGGTCAGTGGCTCTAAAGCTACTTTCCATGTTAGCCTAGGTCATCGATTCTTTACATGTTGGGTTCAGCAAAGTTCAACCGGCTGATATCTCTTTTGTCCTTGTGTGCATCAAAATAGAAGAGAATTTGCTGATTTCAAAAAAAATCAAAACTGTTAAAGTAACTTTTGTCCATAGGCTGCAATAGAGAATGAAGTCGTTTTTCTCATCCTCCTTACAGATATTATAATCCAGATATATTCAACAGAAGGCTGCCTTTTGGAGTCATTCTTCTGATTGACTTTTTGTACTCTTGAGAATAAAACCATTGGAGGAGTCATTGAACCCACAGCGTTCTCACAAGCAATGATCGTAACACTTTCCTGATGTTCTTTTTCAACAATATGGACACGTGCAATCCCCTTCTGAGCTAAGACTCTTAGATATTTATGAAGATAAAGGCGACATCCTTTTTTATCCATATTAAATATTCGTTCAGGTAAATCCAAAAGATCATGTGCGGTGGGGATTGAGGAAAAGTGATCTTCAACGATAAACTTGTTTAATTTTTGTGTTCGGGCTGGATTCAATCTTTGAGCTTTGCGCAGTGCAACTTCGGAATTTCCCTCCATATATTTATCGAGCCACCTCACAAAAACTGTTTGGGATGTTGTTTTCTTTGAAGAGCCAAAACACGTTAAGTTGAGAATCTTGGAAGGCAAAGGATAGTCAACGACGAATTAACGGAAAATTCTATGGCACAGCTGTTGTTCTTGCTCAGGTGTCAGGGTAGATTTTCCACCCAACTTTGACTTGATGGATAAATTTTTATCTAAGTAACTGCTAAGGATTCACCTAGGAACCGGTCAGCTTCCATGATTATGAAGAACAGGTTAAAAGATGCATCATCAACGATGACGCCAATCGAAAGAGCATTAAAAATTTGACTGGATATGAGGGATCATGTAATGCGAGGGGTCTCCTAAAGTAGATTCAAACATGATCTAGCGAATTTCTCTGGTACTTTCTTCAGAAAAGGTGCATGGCCATAAACATACACAACCACCTCAGTATTTTTGTATAAATTAAATTGGTTTAAATTTTTGTCAATTTTTAACACATGATAATGCTAAACAACGTTTGCAAAAAGTACAGTCAATACTAAAAAAAGAAAATATACAGAGTTTAATTTCACACATGAAAGTAATTTTTGCTCTAATCATTTATCTCAAGAGTATTGACCGCTCAATTTAACACAATGAGAAAGAAACAAGAATAGCATGTTTTACTTTAAATCAAAACAATCACGGAAGAAATATTGAGAATATTACAGCAAGCTACAGCTTTGTAATCTTTAAAGCGAAATATAAATTGCCTGCAATTTATTTTTATTTACTATTAGTTGATTAGTTTTATTGGGCGAGATCTAGAAATAGAGGAAGTTCCTATGCGTCATTCTGTTCTAAGATTTGGTTTCCATTTTTATTTGAGTTTTCACCTGCTGAAACAGCGCCGCATTGACACGTGACACGATTGATTTTACTGACTTCTCTTACAGGATGCCTGGACCTTACATCAATGTAATGTCCGTTTGAAGCATCTCTAGTCTTTATAATTTCAAACATTTGTTCCGTTTTATTAACTTCTAGTAAACAATTTTATATTTTCCTTTAAATAAAGTAACCATTTACAACTATTTAAATCAACAGTTATTTGATGTTTAAGTGTGCTACAGGTTTTTATCAACTTTTGTAGAAATATATTTTTCATGGCGAACGCTTTTGTATTAAGTTTGCTGCATAAAATATAAACAGCAGAAGCGCAAGCGTTAATATGTATTTACCAGTAAAGTCTTGTAAGTTGTGAGTAATTGACGTTATGAATAAATATACGTTAAGTCAAAGATTATATAGAGTGTTCTCTGAAATGCAATATCTAGAAGTGAGTTTCATAGTTTCATCAAAATCTCGTTTAATCTTGCATCAAGGGATAAGCAGGCGATGATTTGATGAGTAGCTTACATTGCTTTTTCTTTTTGTTCAATTTTTTTATTCACTCTTTTTGTTTTTCTATATTTTAGATAGAAGATTCTTTGTCATTTATTCTTCCTCTTAGTCGTGGTTAAACCGGCAAGAAGTTGTTGGTTATTAACTACTTCATTCTTGTACCGCCGCCGTTGGGTTAACCTTGATTGTTCTTAAGCAATAGAGGGATTCCCCTTTCCGTCACTTAGCTCTGTGAAAAATATTTCTGGTTAGGATTTCTCGAATCTAGTATTTCAGCTGTTCCCTAAAGCATTCCTAGTATACAACACTTGACCTGACTAATCAAGAAATATTAGCGTAATTTAATATTATTTATTGTTACTATTGTAGTTTACTGTTTTCATTTTTTGTTTACACCCTACCGGTTCCTACATGACTTGGAACGCAAACCATTTATTTCTTCAGTTGATTTAACATAGTTTAACCTTGACGAATATTAGCTAATAATAAAAGATATCTTGATCTCAGTAACAATCATGTTTTATTTAACTGATTAATACTAAGCAATACAGATGCTTACTGTTTACAGAGTAAACGATTATTGGAAGCTTAAAAAGGCAAGAAAGAATTTGAAGTTTACTACAAATGAATTTGATAAATTTTCGCACAAATAGGTAGATATTAAATTTAAGATTAACTTTGAATAGAGAAGAAAATATAAAATAACCATTTTAATAAACTCTGCTCTAATAAAACTTTTATGATTTTTTTTACTAACGATAATTTTTCAATTTTTATATTTTTATTAGTTGCTGATTGAAAAGCAAAATAAAATTTTTCTAAAACGAAGCCATTCATCGCAGTAAAATTAATCGTAATTTCCTAGGGAGGTTTGACATGCGAATCCTAAAAAAAGCTGGGGAAATCAAGTTTGCGATTGTGATTGCAATTAAGGAAAAACGTTATGACGAATTGTTTTCGGGCAATTATTTTTTACCGTAATGTACCGGTTTTGAATAGAAACGCCAACTGCTTGGAGATGACGTGGTGTAAAAACCGAAAGCGGTTTGAACTGAGAGTATAATGGTTTTGATCATTAGTGGTGTCCCGCAACGCAGCCGCCGTGATTGAATGATAGATGACCCAAGACTCGGGACTTCCCCTTTTAGCTCCCTATTCTCTTACCCTTTCACGTCATACAGATCGCATTTAGCACTTTGTTGTCTAAATGACAAAACGTGTACGTGCATACGGTTTATGCTTTTATTTGCTCTCGGCGATGGTGAAAAACGGGCGCCTCACTAAAAATTTGCAAATGTGTATGTAAGCAACGTAATAAAATATACACTCGCATTACACTAACCTGTTTTTATACGCCGTCAGAATTTTATGAGATTCATTATAATTGTAAATGTAATTTTTCTTTATCCGTGCTCTTGCTCTTTACCTCCTACTTTAAGGTTCGGATGTTATACACAAGTTATTTGTTCCCTCTTTTTCTTTAGAAATTCTGGCTTTCTATCGTCAAGGAACGTCGAGCAAATGAAAAAGAAATGAAAGCTCATAAGGTCTTCTTGTTTTCTACTTCACTAAACATGTGATGCTTTTGCAGTTATCAATTTTTTTTCCAACACTTGCTATTAATAAACCTCCTAATGGCTGTTATTATTACAAACATATCGCTTTCTTGCTTCCCTTTATTTTTATTAATACAAAACCTGATCATTAACCTACATATTCATTCGGGTAAATTAAAGTAAGCTTAAGTGAGCATGTCAATTATCCTGATAAAAAAATACATTATAACTTTAGTAAAACTTTGAGTACGAAGTTTTTAATCTACGGAATTTCCTAACACCTAGTAGGTAGGTTTTTGTAAAAATGTAGTCTACAATAGTGTTATCAAAAAATTATTATAAATTAAGAAATTACCACATTTAAAATAGTTTGCTTAATTTTTCTAATTAACTCGCCTTTTTCATACATTTATGTGAAAATAATTTACGGAATATAATGCCGACAGAAGATAACCTTCATATGTGAAATTGCCGTTTTTACTCTTATAGTGAATTTATTTTTATACTTTGCTTTTAGCTAATTACTACTGTATGTGGAATTAAAATAAAAAATGATAGCTTCATTTAAATGCTGAACTTTGTGAACATTTTGGAATATACAAAAAAACCTCTTCAGTATCGTTCGGTCTTTTTGGTTTTTAAAATTCAACGTTTTTCTCAACACCACCTTTTTGTGTCTAGTAGACCATTTAAATAAAAAGTGAACGAATTTATAATGTTTGCCAAATATTTATTTAACATTTCTTTATACAAAATTATTTTTAAAGGTGTTCAACTCATTTTTAAAGCTAAAAATATTAAATTGAGAATTATGGTTTCTAAACAAATCGAATCTTTCTTGTTTCTCCAACTGTAAGGCTATTTTACAAAAAAAAAAAGTTTTTTAATTCAAGTATATTCTTCTCAAAATATTTGAATGTTTTCTAAAATGTTCATTTTTGAATTTTCAGATTTTCTAATTTAACTGGGTTGTAGTGAAGACAATTCAAAAACAAACTCTGTTCAGTGTCTTATTCATCATTTTAATGATTCTTAGAAATATAAATATGGAAATCAATTCTGCACGAAATTAAGACAAGACATGTTCTTACCACTTTTCCGTATCCTGTTAAAGTAGTAGGCTTGAAGCGTAATTTATTATCCTCCTTCCCCACAAATGAAATCAGAACGCAGAAAGATAGCAAAGGATGTACCAGCCTCTTCCCTGTAGTATCACACATGTAGCAGAGGTAATTTAAGAACCGTATAGGCCGCTTACTTGTTCTTCCAGTTTCAGGATTCTTTTCCTTATAAAAGCAGTATATATTGTATTAAGCAATAAAGGAAGTTCAAAAAAGTAAAAATTTCTGCTTTTGCTTGAACCTTCACATCCAGATTTGTCTTCTTCAGAAGCATACATTTTAACTAAAAAACTTTACAAAACAATTTTTTTTAATTTATGGTAGTCATTAATCTTACATAAGAACGATTTTTTGAATTCTGTATTTCCAATCTTCCTTTGTTTAAGTGTTTCTAGTCGGGCATTGATTGAGGTAACTACAGTGATCTGAAGATATATACCAAGTTTGAGCAAACTATCTAGCTCAGTTTTATTTATTTAACTAACAATTTTATTGCGATTTAATATACATTTTTAGTTTATAAATTACATTGTGAGTTTCACTGAAGGATACCAAAAGTTAGTTACGGTGGTTAGCCACAGTTACTGAACTAACTTTTGTTGAATGGTATGGTGCACCAAACCGTTTTCATTATTTTTTCTTTGTTAACTCTGTCTGCTCTTCCACTCAATCATAAATATGTACAGAATACAGTACGAGTACAAATAAGTGACTCACAAAATTTGTATCTTCTGTTGGCCATGGACAGAATGACATAAGTCTGCATTTAAGTCACACTTTTATCGATAATCTAAATGAATCAAATTTCATGTGAACTAATCATGATTTATTATTTGTGTTGAAACTACTATATTTGGAAATTAATTTTAAAATCCATTTACAGTCACCATTAATTCTTTTATTATTCCTCAAGTGATTTTCAATCGTAAAGCATTTTTGTTTTTGAGTAAAAACCATATATATTTTAAAGTCATCAAAGTGACAGCAAACTTGACCTGCCATATATATTCTAATAATTCGACATACCAGAGTGTCTATTTTTCTTATTCTTGGCCAATCGAGGAGACAAATTTTGTAGATCACTCGTTGTATCTTAAGCTATGGGCATAAGATGACTATATTAAAGTCATTCTACTAACAGGAATACTCAAACTGTCAGCATCTCTCAAGATTATTACTGCAAAGGACGACTCGCAACAAGAAAGAAAATCTGGATGATGAAAGTTTCTTATTTCGTTTTAACGAAAATAATTCTGTAATAATCAGAAAAGTTACTATGCGTTAAAAAGGGTTGGCATATCAGAAACCATTTCCTTGTCGAAAACTAACACATTATCCTTAATCCTCATTGGTTGCTCTGTGCAGACGTTCTATCATCTTTAAGATTCTAAGGCACCTGATTTTCCGAAAACATCATCTTTCAGTGGCTAGGTTTTCCAAGATCTTTAGGCCTGCATTTCTGTTGAAATGCCATCAGAGTGAATAACGCCTTTAGTTCTCTATTACAGCTCTGATTATAACCTTTTTCTGATGACACTGGTATGAAAGGTAATTCCAATACCGTGAAATTGTGTAATGATAAATTAAACTGTAGATATAATTATGCGTTGTTAATCTCAAATCAAAATCCATTAAATGTGCCTAACACACTTCATTATATTATAATGACAAGACTTATTAGCTTTCATAAATCAAAATATGTGCTACCTATAAAAATAAAATTATTTTTAAACAAGGACATAAAAGAAGATGATCAAAATGTAGTAACAATTTTGTAAGCCAACAGATATTCCAGAAATTCTAAGATGTTTTACAAACTGAAAGAAGAAATGCCATAGAATATACAGAGACCAAGTATGCGTTAGAAGCGTATGACTTTCATTTATAGTCTATGCTGACCAATTTTGCAATTACAGTATTGCTTTACTATTAAATGAGAAGACGAAACACGTCGTAGAGAACTAATCGAAAACAATTTAGCATCTACGTTAGAGAATGGTTTCATTGTTGACATTTAGGAATCTAGTATGTCGTTGCGTAATATCGCAGCCACGTAGTCAGAATATCGCTTACTAAATGCGAATACAGCATCAATGTGAGATGAAAATTGACTGCTACAACTGTAACACGATACAGAATACTAAGTAAGTATTGAATGTTCGTCAGTCATCTTTATGGTTGGTTATCACCACAATGTCAAAACTGTAGAGGCTGAGTTGAAAAATGGTATGATAACATGTTTTAACGACTTAGAGAAAGTGTGAGTATGCTATAAGTATGAAGTGCCTTTTCCGTTTTCTGTCAATCGATGTAGCATTAACTAGTCAAAGTATTGTCGTATCTAAAATGAACTCTACAAACTTCTTCTTTCTAACTGGACAAGTACGACTAATTGCACGTAAATTTTGTATGCTATAGAGACAGCTTAAAACGACATATTCTACAGGCATCAATCAACAGTAATTCAATGCCACCACAAAATCTTGTGAAAACCAAACCAAATATTGAAAGTACTAATTGCATCACACTTAATTATTGTTTTCATCAACACTATATAATAGAGACGTACAAAAAAATTACGTAGTACCTGTAAATACATATTTTTCTTTCAGTGTTGCAATGTCAATACACGGCAGTGTATCTTCTTAAGTTATCAAGTGGCCAAAGATTATGTTACTTTTAGGTTATCAGAAGCCTAGCATAGGGTCCAACCAGTCTTTGGAATTAGATAACTGGTAAAGTATTGATTGCTAATCCTCCTTCTTGTGAAGAAGTCTTTTATCATTCCCCTCAAAGTAATTTTGCAGAATAATGTTAGTACGGGTAGTTTTAATAGTGAAACAGAATTTGCGCTAGGAACAAGCTGACTTTAGGCAGAATCTAAGCTGCACAGATCTTATGAACAGAGTCTGGAATAGCGTAGTCCTTTATACGCTACCTTCATCGATTATAAGAAGGCTTTTGATTCTGTTAAGTACAGTTATATTTGGGACAATGCAGGAATATGAGATCCCACAAAAGATTAAAAAGTAGTTAAAAGTTTCTATAAAGACTATCAGTGCAAAATATTACACAAAGAAAAAAATTCCGAATCCATAAAGCTAACCACTAAAGTCAAACAAAGTTGCATAACGTCACCTACTCTTTTCATCCTTGCTTTCGACAGAGTGATGAAATCAGCGTTAGGGAATAGGAAGAGAGCTATTCAGTGGAGGTTAAGGAATAGGTTAGAAGATCTGAACTTTACAGATAAGATTTGCCGGCTGAGTCAACATTTCCGGGATATGGAATCAAAAGTGGGAGGCTTTTGCGAAGAAGGCAAGAAGGCATAACATCAACTTTAAAGGACAAAAGAGGTGAGAATATCAATACACAAAATCGCAATCGATTCGTTCCAGGATGCGAGGTAGAAAAATTTACCTACCTTGGGAGCATGGTTTCGATGACAAATGGAACAGAAGAGGACGTAAAAGACCGGATCCGTAAAGCGAACAGCTCTTTTCTACAGTTGTCGAAGTTATGAAAAAGTGGAAGTCTCTCAAAGAAGGGGAAACTAAGAATTTGTTTTTCTTTATGGAAAAAGCAGCTTCAGGCCTTCGTTAATCGATGTTTGAGGAGAATCATGGGAGTGTTTTGGCCAAATAGAATAATAAATGAGAACTGTGGCAAGGACCCAAACAATAGCCAATTGAGAGGAAAATAAAAGAGAAAAAGTGGAAGTAGATGAGACACACTCTGAGGAAATGAGATTAAGCAAGGATTGGAATCCACAGGAACTAAGGACATATGTAAAATGAAGTGAAAGTATTGATTGCTAATCCTCCTTCTTGTGAAGAAGTTAATCGCATTTAAAAAGTTATAACTTAATGGTTTTTCTTTTGCTAAACACTTTTATTTTGTCATATGTCTCAGCTTGATGCACTTTATCATTTCGTCACAGTTTAAATAAATAGAAGTTACAAACTAAAATATTTCCATTGTAAACAGAAATGGTCGTTACTTACATGCAAATTTTCTAAAAGCTAATTTTTGCAAGATAATTGCTGAATTAGTATGGCTTTGTTAACCATGGAATTGTTAACAAGATTGTCTGGAATATGTTAAAACATTGAAAGTTGCAGTTCGCATTTACTCTTTTTAAAAGGCACGGGCACTGACTGCAACGTTTTCTCCGCTTCGTAGCTCAACAGACTATTCCGACTGCAGCTTGGAATCTCTGACCTTCTGATGCCGGTAGATGCATGGGAGCTTCGTTGTTCTATGTAATTTGTTTAGTTTCTCTCTTTATTAATTCTAAAATTTCTTTTATTTATTTTTAGTGTTTTTTTGTTACTATTTTTTTTGTTAATATTATTTTTTTTTGTTTTTGTTTACTCTTTTGGTTTTATTTTCAGCATAGTTAGGTTGTATCTATTTTAGGAATGAGATCCTGAAAGTCCCTCGTTTACACAACTTTCAACTCGAACATTATCAATTAGGTACATGTATTGAACTTCTCTGGTGTCATTATTAGTGCCAACACCTTTACTCATTCAGCGCACATTTCCCTATGACGTTTCTATGACGAACCTAAGTTTTAACTTCTGTCATTTACGCGGTGCCATCCATGCCACCATCAACAGTAATAACAAATCCGACACACGCCATCTTAGTTGACATTTATAACCGCCGTAATTGCAAATCACGGCCGACCTACGTGTATCAATACTGTAGTTCCAAATAGCAAATTCTCAGAACTATGGCCTCAACATTTACATTCCAATTACTGAATGAGTTCCTAATACTGCAGCCACCATTAGCAAGATCTTCCTTTCCTTATTGTAATCTTTATAATAATAATAATAAGTATTTTTTTGTGATTATTAATTTTAGTTAACGAAAATATTTTCATTATAGAACACTTCTTACAAAAATCTTGTATATGCTGTGTTCTACATTTGGAAACAAGGGCAAAAGAAAATTTGATTGAAGATCAGATTGGGAATAACTAGACTCTCAATTCAGTTTGGGAGAAGGTGGTTGATTAAGTATCCCAGAAATTATTTATAATATATATAAAGTTTAAGCACTCAATTTGAAACTTGGAGAAAAAAAGCTGCTTTTCCATAATTGCACGTAGTAGTTACGCAGAAAGAATGCTTACTTATTCCTAAGCCTTGTCTAGCTGTTGGCGTAAGGCTGTGGGAGTTTGGTTTGTTTAATTTGTCTTCCGTCTATTCTTTGTTCGTTGCTTTTTTTGTGTTTGAGATTATTATAGTTTTCGGTTTTTCGGTATGTATCTTCAAGTTTATTTTCTTAAGGTCTGCTTCTGTTATTGTGAGGTTGTGTTGTAAATTTTCCTTTGAATCAGCTATCAGGGCCATGTCGTCTGCAAACATTAGTTTGGTTAGCTGTGTTGGTCTTATTTGCCAATATCCTAGTGTTAGTTTTTTTATTCTTTCCTTAGCTTTCTTTAACGCCTCATTCAGTACCATCGAGAATAGGAGTGGGCTCAATACACAACCCTGCTTGACTTCCTGTTTTGTTTCAAATTTTTTGGATTCCTCGTTATTTGTTCTTACTATGTTTGTGTTTTCCTTGTACATATCCTTTATTACGTCTATGAGGTTTTTATTCACTCCTCTTTTTCTTAGTATTTTCTATATGTCTTCCCTTCGAATTCTATCAAATGCTTTTTCGAGGTCTTCTTTGTTCTTGTTGATTAGCTTTTCACTTATTTGTCTCAGCGTAAATATGGGATCCTGCGTGCTTCTATTTTTTCTACATCCACATTGTGTATCTTCCAACGTTGTATCTACTATATATGTGTTACTCTTTTTTCTATAATTCGTGCAAAGGTACACTTGAAAGAGTTATTCGTCTGTAGTTTGTACAACTTCTTCTGTCGCCCATCTTGTATATTGGTAGTATTATGTCTGTTTTCCATTCCTTTGGTGTTTTTCAATTCTTTAATGCATCATTCATTAATTCCCCTGTACTTTGTCATTTCCGGTGTGATATTATCTTTTCCTGGTTTTAGCATTTTTATTGCTTTTCTATTTCTTCCTTTCTTATATTTTCTACCACTTTTTCGTTTTCTGTCTCATCTTCGTCTGGTTGGTGATTTTGCATATCTGTATATGTTAACTCTTCAAAATATTCTCTCCATCTCTTCATTATTCTGTCCTCATCTGTTATTATGTTGCCATCTTTATTTTTTATATTTAACATACTATACTCTTTTCTCTGTTTCAGTTGTTTTAGAATACCATAAAATAATTTTTGGTGTTCTCTATAGTTTTCAGTCATTTTATAGCCAAATTGTTTCCATGATTTCCTCTTTGCTTCTGTGATTGCTTTTTTAGCTTTATTTCTTTTCTCACTGTATACTTCATAATCCTTAGCTGTTCGTGTAGATAGGTATTTTTTTTCACTTTTCTTTCTTAATCTCTACTTTACCACACGGTGGTTTTCATATTATTGGTAGTTATTTTTGTTTTACCACAGGTCTCTTCAGATGCGTTTAGTATACTATTTTTGTATTTGTGGTCTTTACTATATCTTTTAGTTTATTGTTTAGAAACTTCCGGTATTTTCTTTGATACTTTTCCTCTCTTACTTTAAAGTTTTTTATTTTTTCGTTTACTTTCCGCCTTCTTTTGTCTATTTGTTCTTTTGTTCTTTTTAATCTCATTTATAGCAGCGATACATAGATAGATTGAGTAAAACAATTAAATGACAATACTGTTTTTCTTGTTGCTTAAGTGTTGCATCCAGTGGTCGCATTGGCTTTCTTCTATTAATTCTGTAGCTTTGCGTGGCGAGTGCTAAGTATGTGTCCGGCTTTGAAGCTGGTGCAGCTTCTGGTGAGCTGCCCTGTTGTGCGATTACTCGCTTCTTCTTCTTTTCCCGTTGTGCTTGTTAAATCCTAAAAAGGATTTCTTCCTTATTCGAGGTCGAGGGTATTCGTAGCCTTGTTTCTTGTCTCCTGCAGCGGTCATTGATTGTTGTGAATCTATGCTTAGTAGATCTTCTTCTGTGGCATAGGCTGAAGAAGCTCCACGAGGAGCTTAAAACGGCCTCCTGCCTTCGGCGGGAAATTAACGATTAACTCGACTCTGTGGCAAGGCAGAGGGGCGTAAATCCTCACCCTCGCTGGGATGACTTGACATAGCTACGAGACGGCACTTTGCAAGGCAGGAGATTGCTGCATTGTGTTGATCTCACAAGGGGCCATGTCATCCATCTTGTTGGTGTTTGAAGACGATTGATCTGCACCTCTTCGCATCTGTTGTTGGTGGTGGAACTTCTTCTCTTCTGCCCTGGTAGTTTGCATTGTGGATGTAGGCTCGGCAGAATATTGTACCAACGGTGAGGTTACTGGTTACTGATGCAGGAAGAAAATGCGCTAGCATCTTTCCCTTTCTTCGAATTGAGAACATCTTCTCCATGATGTCTCATGTGTAGAGTGCGTTTGGGCGGTATAGCGGCTGTCGAGTCCATATTTGTTGGTTTTGCCTTGGAAGACTGTGATGAACCAGTTCCCAAGAGAATGGATCGAAGGACCATGGACAATCTTCAGGAAGCTTGGGCTTATGTATTGCTGAGATTGCAGCTTCACAATTTCATTAAGGAAGTAGGCTTTAGCGGCAATACACTAGTAGTGAGTACAACCAATTAAATGAGAAAAGATGCAGAAAGGAATCTTCTCTAAAAAGTGAGTTGTAATTGCGTAAGTGTAACAAACTATTTTGATCCTTCTGCAAAAAATCCCAAGGACACCTATTTTTGTACTAAATAGCGGCACAATCATTTCCAAATTTACATCTTCTACAGTCACTATGCAGAACTGGTGATTAAAAGTAAATGTTTACTTAGCAAAATGTTTTCCTTCTTAATTAACTTTACAAAGTTTATAGCTTTTGAATGTGATACCACCCAAGCAGCTTGCATTTGCATATGGATAGCAATATTGGTAGCTTGGTTAGTTGTAGTTGTTCTCACTTTTCACTATTAAATAACCAAATTTTCTGGCAATTTAACAAAACGTAAGAGTTTATTATTTGTGTTCTCGTTTTGCATTTCTAAGAGGGTATTTAGGTTTAATAACTATGATTTTCTATGCTTTGTAAATTTCGTAAAGTCGGAACAGCTTTCTGTGTTATTAACTGTGTTGCCTTCTCGAAATAAACTTGTAATAACTATCATGAACTGAATTAATTTGGAAATTCTCAGAATTTAAGATTCTTCTAAATTGGAAATTACATTAAAGTAGTAGATTATTGAAGGTTTCTACAACACACATATTGCAAATTCCAAGTGCACAAAACAAACAATGCAATAGTCACGGCTAGCGGTAACGTTTAAATGGCACGGTAGAGGACGAGCATTGAGTAGAATATACAAGCCAGTAATGTAAAATACTGAGCACCAACTAGCGTGAAAAGCAAATTCATTTTGTAGGCATTTGAAGCAACGTATGCTTAATTAATTTATTCAACTATGGAGAATCTACGTATGCATGAATACCTTCTTTATATATTTATACCTGTCAGCTAGTTTTGTCATCTGGCTGGGAAATCCTTTCAGTATCGAATTTTTCTTAGATTTTATCTTGAAAAGCTTGAAGAGTTCTATAAAGGAGACACATTCGATACTGCATTTTAGTTTGTTTTAGTTTTTTGGAACAGACTAAACTTCTAATACTTCTAAATCATCAAACTTTTATAACTTATTGCCTACATATAAAAAAATGAGAGGAAGATTTCTGCTGACGCTTCAACTCAAAGCAATATTCACTTGACTTCTCTACTAAAACTGAATTATTCAAGCCACTCTGTTGTATTAGGTATTAATAAATGTTAGCAAGGGCAACATTTGTAAATAATGTTAAGAAATGTGTGCAGTTTATGTTTTCTACACATGCAGTGTTGATTAAACGTTAAACCAACTAGAAATTTCAAATTGATTTGGCGCTGTTAGACAGTTGTCAGTTAACAAGTCAATATTATTATTGGTAAACCATTCGTAAACAATACCTAAATGAAAGTAAACAAATTTTGTGCGTAGTTAGTAATTAGTAGTATTAATACTCGTGATATCAGTTTAAACAAAATTAATATTTATTTGTGTATATTTCCCTGCATCAAAAAACATTACATTTACTGTTCAGAGAAAATACGTACATCATTTTATTGATCAAAGTATCTTAATTGCTTAAATGCTTTGTCCAATATTTAATATTTGTCTTTTATTAAAGGTGAGCGGAATGCTCCACAATACCGGCCAATCACTCGTATTTCGTGTAGATAAAGACACGAAGAATCATGTAAATATATCTGGTGGTCCCTTGGCCTATCGTTACCAATTCGAAGAAATCTACATCCATTACGGAACGGAAAATCAACAAGGTTCAGAGCACCACATACATGGATACTCGTTTCCAGGAGAGGTAAGCAAAGTTATTTAACCATGCTTAGTTTTGCTGTTAGAGAATTAGTTGATTATGACTGCTCACGCAAGCCTCACTTCTGATTTATTATTAATTAGGGTAAATCTCGCCCTCTTGATTTATAACTGTGTTCATTCAGCTTAAAATTAAATTCTTTGATAAACCTATTCAACACACAACGTGATGATTGTATACGCTCTTTGAGTTGCTAAAAAACTTCATCCAATGAAATGGAAATTTTATTAAAGTAAAAGTTTCGGTGATACTGCTCGGTGAAAATTGAAAAACCGCCCCCGTTATATAAAGGAAAAACTAATTCGTAAATTGTATACCTACTCTATTCAACCTTGCCCTTGTGCAACTTTACATTGAAATCGAATTCTTTATGGCTTCTAATTTTAATTTCCGAGCAATTTTCCTTTTACCATAAAGTTCCTTGTAATATTAAAAGAGAGAACATAATTATGTCTAGTAATTTAATGATGTGCGGTGAATTTCAAAGGTTGACGATTCAAGAATTTTCTGGGTATAATATTTTATATAATAAAATCAAAAACATGACGTTGCAGAATTGGAAAGAATTATCCGTCTTGCTTACACAAAAGCAGTTTTCGTATTAGAGCAGCTGTTTTGTTGTGAAATGTTCATAATTTTGACGCTCAATAAATTGATTGATATACGAAAATTTAATGTACATTAACACCTGTTCAAACAGGTCTACAGCTTCTAATGATTTGCAAACCCTAAATTATAATTTATTATATAAGTGATTGTGAATAACGCATTCGTTATAATTAATAGCTTTTTCTTCCTTTTTTCCCAATAAAAAATTACCAGGAGATATAGTCATGTACTCGATAAAATCGAAAGAAGTTTTCCAATAAAAACCCATTTTCAAGATAACTTTTAAAGAAAATTGGAAGCATAAGTAAAAGATAGTAAAAAATCGAAATAGTATTTCTCTGGCACGCTTGGAATGTTAAGTAAGACTTCCAAGTTCTCCGACAGCTTGATGTAGTATCCTGGCCAGGTAGATGCGTTCCTACAGGAGAAACGGCCGGAATTTATATTTTAAGGGGTTCAGTTTGACGTCCAAGTTATCGAGTAGACGCCAATCCATCTTCGGGCTAAACTATATCCACTAAAAAAGTTTGCCCAGAATTCAGGGAAGCGCAAACAAAGAAAAGCAAGAGGGTATTATTTAAAAGTTTCGAGTTTTACCTCTCTCACTTTGTTTTTACCGCGAGGACAGGAATAACACTCGAGTTTAGTTATAACGCGCAGTAATAATCTCTTGTATCAGCATATCTAGAAAATGGAAAAAGATTCATTTAGTTTCTCGTTTAAATAACAAGTTTCTTGTTTTTTTTTCTTAATAAAGAAAAAACAAGAAATACGATAAAGAAGGAAGTTCTTTTATCGTAGTCAACCTGAAAGGTCAGATTAATTAGGTCTTGCTTTAGGAGTAATAAAAAGATTGTTGGGTTTTATAATTAACGTTTTAAGGATAAGAACGGTAAGCAAGTCGTGAAATCCTTTCAGCGGAATAGTTTCTTAATGTTTTTACAAAGTAACTTAACGTAGCGCTATTTTCCCAGCTTAATAATAAAACCTAGTAGTAAGATGATTAGTGATAGTAATGCTTCTCTGTTGTTTCTACCCGAGTAATAAGCGTTTTATTATTTTGAGTATCTTTTAAATCTATAATCTCGTCAACTAATATGCCTTAGTTGAAGTTTGTAATATATCATTACCCATCTTTCTAAATATCCTGCAGTGGGATATTTAGTTTTCTTTAAAGCCTTTTCACCAACTTCAACTATATTTGATTAAATAAACAGCTGTTCTAGTCACGTAAGCCTTTCATGATTCTTAGCTACTAGGAAAACTAGACATTCTAGCAATAATAAACTTTTTCTTTTCTTGGACAGAAACTTGTTTATCTTTGCAACCTTAATATAAAAGCACAGAAGGATTAAATGCAGTTGTTTTTTAGTATTTGATAAAATATTGTAAGATTTCCAAAAGAAATCATTTGCTATGTGTCGCTGATATATTTTACAAGTGAAGATTGCAGATTTATCAATAAACATATTTTTCATGTCGAAATATAATATTCAGCAGTATCAAGATTAACTCAAATTGGAAAAAATCTAGGATTTACTATACCCTAAATCTCTTCACTTCAGTGTTTTCTATATGGCGTAATAAGACTTTACACCAATTTCGCAATTCAAGATCAAAGATATAATTACCTTCTCGCCCAAATATTTTTGCTGTAAATAGCTAAAGTTGGCAAGGCACTTTTCAGCATTGGAATCGAATCCACTGGGTCGTATGACCTAGTAGTCAGTGCCCAGAATAAAACGAAAATTGATTTACCTTTATGGAATGGTCATATTCGATCCAGGCCTTGTCTTGATTTTTTAAGCCATGCCTCTCTTGTAACCGTATAGCCATCATTTTAAAGCATATCATTATGAAAGTAAAGAAGAACAAACGCATCAAAAGGCGAAATACGATTAAGTATTATTACCATTTTCTAGGTCTCGCAGATCCACAATGATCCAATAGGAACAACGAACCGTTACCCTTCTTTGGTAGAAGACCGGATGACTCACATACAAAAACCATATGTAACTTTCTTAGTGCTCAAAGCAAAGGATTGCGGATCAGGACAGTGTAGTTGGGGATCTTTAAACATTGCTTTTAGCCAAATTCGATTCCACAGGCGTGCGTCTAAGATGAAGTGGAAGTTTGGGAGTTTTTAGGAGATATCAAGACACCGTCTAGTATACTTATTTCTACAACGTGTTTATATGCGGCAAATATCAGCACCAAGAGAGAGGGAGGTTATGGTACGAATGTAGAGAAAAAATCGTCGATCAAAAATAAAAGATGGTCATTACGCAGGTAACCGCTTGTAACAAATTACAAAACTCGCGGAGATTTGGAAAAGAGACTTGTAAAACAATTTTGTCCGATTTCCTTTTCACCACTTTAGACCTAAAAGCAGATCGTTTTGTTCTATACCTCCAAACGAAAATCGCTATGGGATTTCTTTGTTGAGTTTTTAATATATTACGTTATGTAGGCTATAGTACAGGGTTTGGTCGATCGTCGTCTATTTTATTTTGCAATAATTAAAATAGTCTCAAATGCTTTTGCTATCGCTGAGTACTAACCTAAGGAAGAAAAAGGTTTTATGGTAAGTAGAAGATAGTAAAGTAGTACAGCTCATTCCTTACTCTCAATATTTAATGTTTTCATTGCTAATAAACCCACTAGTCACCAAAAATTGCTTTAATAATATAACACACGCTTAATGTAATTTTGGTAACAAAAATCGTTGTCAGCAAACTAAACAGAAATGTTCCTTAGAACTGTAAAGTTTACGAAACACTATAACAGGGAATGTAGATATTATTTTTATTATTGCAGAGCAGACGTTGATAGGACTCCATAAACACCTAACTTGATTAAATCAACAAGAAATTAATAACCTCTTTTCTATGTTTAACTGTATCTCTTTCAGCACCAACTTATTTTCTACACGCGTTACAGGCAAACTTACCAAGACGCAATCTTTTTTCCAGCACTTCAACATACATCGACAATCTTCGCAAGCCGTCTCACCATACCATGATTTAATTCTGTTATTATTGACATGGAACTCAATATTCTCTGAAACGCCTAATACTTAAATGCAAAATTCCACACTACTGACATATGTTACACGTGCTTTTTGTTATTTAATGTTATTCTTTATCAGAAATGCTGCCAGAATATTACCAAATTGTTTTTCCTCATGATCCAGTAGCCGTGGAATATTTCATTAAAATCCATATATAGTAAGTCGATATCCGATGAAGACCTGGTTTTCTTCTAATTTGTTTCACTTTCAGAATCTGCTGTCCAATCTGTATTATTTCACTTTGCTTATTTTTTGTTAGTCTTTTCAATCTCTTTGTCAGAATCTTTCTTTTTACTTGGTTACGTACTTGTTGGACAACCATGTTTTTTTCCTATTCTTCACTGCATCTTTTTCAGGGATACTAGTATACATTTTGGAAGATCCTTTCTTTTACAATTAATTTTTCTTGTACAAGGAGTCGAATTTCGGTTGTTGTCCAACTTTTATTGACCTTTTGGCAGTATAAACACACTGGTTAATATGTAGCAGAAGTTAATTTCAAAAGTTCAGTCCCATCTGTCACGCCAATAGTAAAATTTTGGATTTCAGCTGTTTCTTCAGATTTATTGGAGGAATCTTCTGGAAACCTATACTAAGTTCTGAACCGTTTGCAATGGACGCTGTCATAAAATATTTTTTTGAATACGTGTGGGAGTTAAGAGATCAAATCCCTGTTTTCGCAAACGTCTTAGTAATGTTCATTGGAAGACAGTAGATATGGTGTAGAATAGGAATGTCGCTGACTTTAATGGTTGCAGGTTTGCTAGGCATAAAATTGTTAAATGTTTGTTTGCATCTAGTTTTTAACGAATTGTGATGGTTTATGGAATGTAGATTTATTAAATTCCAATTTACCAAAAACCATTTGCTCGAAAGATAATTGATTGAAATACAAAATTCCTAAGGCATATTTTTCCAGATATGTTTTACGGCGCGTTTTAAGGCTACCACATCCTTCGCTTTGGTTCTACAAAATTGCTGTTTTTTGTAGCTCCACGCAAACTAGTCTATAGGAGCAGCATCAGGTGACTTCGGAATCCATTTGTCTTGGGAAATAAATTTTAATATGTCTTTTATAAACTTCTTGAAAAGTGCAAAGGTGCGGAATCATGGCGGAAGACAAAATCACCATGAGGATACCAACATGGGGCGTCTTTGGTCAAAAAAGCTTTCAAGACGTTGTTGAAATAGTATGTACTATTAATTTGTGCCCCAGGATCAATAAAATGTTTGTTTTACCATTATACGAAACCCCATTCCACACCGTAAATCCCGATGAACGATTTTCTCGTAATTGGTAAACTTTCGATGTGGAATGATTTCGATCTCTGGAAACATACTAAATGCGCCGTGTTCCATTTACCATTATTTAAAGCACGATATAAACCCCAAGAACGTTTCTTCCATTTTTTAATGTTAACTTGAACCAGCCGATGAACTTGGGAGTTTTTTTCTCACTTTTAACTTTAAGGTGTTGTTAATATGATAATTAACCATTCCTCCCGACACACCTATGTATTATCATCTCTCCTATTTGTTTTCGGCGTGGAGGATTAATCTAGGATGCCATTCTCTTGATCTTCTTTAACCCAGTCAAAGACTTTTCTTACTTTTCTTGCATTTTTTTTGGTAAACTATTGCTTTCGCTTTTTATTTTAGGTATCACTCCTAAAGATATTTAATAGTTTTGGATTTAACTGTGATTGAATCACTTTATAACTTGCTTTTTCGTTTAAAAGTTCTAAACCGCGACCTTTGACAACTGGATCTATTTCTTTCGGCGCCACGTTTGATCTGATTTGAAACATTTGGGCATTGTCATCACGCGAAATTTAAAAATCTATTAAACTTGAAAAGTGTTCACGATTGTACTTGAAGAACCTCAGTGGCTCTGATAGTTACACATCTGACTATCAACCCAATGGTTGCCGGTTCGATTTCCGATCGAAGTTCTGAGATTTTCCAAGCAGAAGAAATCTGAAAAAGAAGGGATGTAAAACAGTGGGTCCTATGTGATTACTTTAGAGGAGTTAAAAAACTTCGGGTTCGGCTAAATTCTGGTTCGAAGCAAAATGATAATAGCAGTTGAAGCTGCGAGGTACAAGGAAACAGACTGAAACCTCAGCCACAAAACAACAACTACTTGAAATAAAAGTTCACTAATAATTTTTAAGTTCTTGTGTTGGTTCCAAATAAGTATGAAGAAAGTTGGAAGATGTCGCTTATCGCCTCGATCAGTCAATCTTCCTATTTAATTGCATATCTTTCAAATTTTATATAAAAACCTGTTAACTGCAATTATTTAACTATTTTAATAAATTCTCTTTTGGCGAATGACATAATTCTTCTATTTATTTGATAATTTTTCTTTTGAACGGTCCATAAACTTTGATGGACATCAAGCACCAGCGGGTGCATCCTGTATCTCTAGTGAGAAGGGAATACCAGAAATTTGTCATTATCTCTATAACATAATACTGCAGTCAAATCGACTTACATTTCATGAATATGTTTCTTAACTTTGACTTGCGTCAGCAATTATCCATCTTGTCTGAGAACCAAAGGCGACACTTCTCACAGGAGCGCCATGTATCGTAGATACATATTTGTTTATGTACTAGAATGGATGAATGACATTTTCTACAAAACAATCTACCATGTTTTCCAGACACAATTTTCTTCTTGTGCTATATATCACCTTTGAAGCCTGACGTTTTGTTGATAATGCTTGTTTTATTTAAACTTACAGTTTTTTTCTAGCATACACTTATATCTATCCAGTAATGTTTTGTAATTTTCTAAGAATATCTTAACATTATTTTTATCGAATGCACTTGCTCTCATTGAGCTAGTGTTTTTCGACTTTTAATGGGAGAGCCGCAGATGTCTCTTCGTGCATCCCACTAGTCAATATTTACCTGTCATTTTCTTCTTCTGGTTGTTTGAGTTCCCAAGTACTAAAACGCTCATTTTGGTATCCGAAACTATGATAGAGCGCAGTAGAGCTATTCGCCTATACGTTTAGCGATAATAGAGTTGAAACCTGAAATGTTTCCAAGCAAACAGCGTTGCCCGTATATAAAAGCCTATAGAAAAAATTTGTTAGGCAACTGTGTAGTGTCTTCTAAGACTGTTGATAAGTGATTTTACATGATTGTAGGGGGGGGGGGCAGGACGTTTGGGCGCGGAAACGTTTAGGTCCGACGACGTTTGTGTGTGAGACTGTATGGGCGCAAAGTCCTTTGAGTGCAAATTTATTTGGACGCTAGACTGCAGTCGTTTGAACAGAAAACAGAAACAAATATTATAATTTCCTTTTCAGCATATCTTAAGCCTGTTTCTAAATTTTCAATTATTGTTTTCTACAGTTTCTGTCTCAATTTGATTAATTAATCAATGTAGCTATCCTACGGTAAATGAAATATTTTGAAGTGTTATACATGTAAGAATTTAAATCTGTTTTCAATAAATAATTAAACTACATTTACATCAAACCAATATATCAAGTCTTGAATTTCATTTGGCAATTTTGAAGGTTACTAGATTAAACTCAGAATTGCTATTGTGTGTCAATCTGATTCTATTTCAAACAGCCGACAGCCAAACGGCGGTACCAAAACCTTATAGACCCCTTTCCTGGTCTATAGTTCAGCAGTAGCAATAGCTAGCAGCTAGGATGAATTATTGCGCACTGCTGCATTCTG
>VTPC01000966.1:33623-53751 GCA_011009095.1 Ignelater luminosus
TTCTCAGTATACCTACATTTATTTTAATACTCGAAGAATCGAAAACATTTCTGTGAAAATGAAGGATTTTGATTGACGGGGTAATAATATGTTTACAACGCAATCACCTACCAGTTAAAATTTAAATTGCTTGTGTTCCGGGATGGTGAAAAGGCAACAAGTATGCAGTGTAGATATACCTATCTAACCTGGATAAATTGAAAAGACATCAAGTAGCATTCTCTTAAAGATTACTTTTGGTGACTAGACCAGTTGTACTGGACTTTTGTAGTTGTTTATTTGAAATAAAGCCACAGGTGATTGTAAACTCTACCTATAACTTTCGTATATTTTGTATATTTCGATAGAATTGTAAGCCTTTTGATAGCAGAGCTATGATTTCTTCAAAGTGGTCATAATCTTCAAACTTTACATCAAATAATGCAATTACATTAAAAAACGTTAGAGAATCTTATTATAATAAATTGTATGTCAACACTTTTAAATTCAGCTGTTTTATATAAAGCAATAAGAAATTGGATTTTTTTGCTCAATGAAGAAAGAAAGAATGACAGTTAAGATGAATTTACAAGAATATTGCCTATATATCACGTTTTCTCGCTAGTTTTATGAAGTAATTAAATAATAATAATAATAAATAATCAAATGATTAAATCTTCTACATACGAGTGTAAGGTGAAACATTCTCGGCCTGACAATGAAAGACTGCGATTTTAAGTTAAAAAATTGTTTTATTTTTCTACTTAATCTCCCTTGACTTCAACACACTTAGTCCAACGCTTTTCCAACATCAGTATTCCTTCCCGGAAGTGAAAGTCAGGAAGGCTATGAAAATATTCACCTACGGTCTTCTCAACTTTTTTATTGGACGCGAAGCGCTTCCCAGAAACAAATTTCTTTAAGTTTGGGAACAGATGGAGGTCTGAGGGTGCCAAATCATACCCCAAATCCTGCAGTTTTCCCATTGCCAACGCACCTTTATGAGCAGATGCGTTGTTCTGGTAAAAGATGATATTTTTCTTCTTCAAGCCAGGCCTCTTCTCGCGAATTTTGGCATCCAGCTGATCAAGAAGGTTGAAGTAATATTCGCCTGTAATTATTCTGCCTTTTTCAAGGTAATCTATTAACAGAATTCCTTTAGCATCCCAAAACACACTGGCCATGACCTGTCCAGCAGATACAATCGACTTTGCTTTCTTTGGCGCTGAACCACCGGCTTCCACCCCCTGCTTCGACTGCTGTTTCGTTTCTGGCGTGTAGTGGGGGACTCATGTCCCATCCATTATAACAAATCGCCTCACAAAATCGGTCGGATCCCTATTGAATCAGTCCAAACATTGCTGCGAAACTCGTTTGCTACTTTGCTTGTGATCGGCATTAAGCAAATGCGGCACCCACCTTGCGCAGAGCTTTCGCATTCCTAATTCTTTGTGCAAGATGTTTCGCACCCTTTCATCCGATATCCCCACGCCCTCGGCTATCTTACTCACCTTCACACGCCTATCGTCCAGCACGATATCGTGCACCTTTTTGATGGTTTCCGGTGTGGTTGCGGTTTTTGGCCGTCCTTCACGTGGGTCATTTTCGAGAGACGTGCGACCACTTTTTAACGGTTCACATTGACGGAGCAGACTTTTGTCATCTTCGGATGAATTTCCTTGGGAATTAATCCATTCAAAACGAAGAATTTTATGACCGCACGATATTCAAGTTTATCCATTGTAATGAAAAACACGCAAGAGGTCTACTGCAAAAATTCGTGTAAACAAAGTACTCGAGAGAACAAGTTGAAACTTGTCATACGAACTAATGAGTAATGACACGTGCACCTAGGCAGGAATAATAAATCTTCGCTGATTGGAACGCCATCTCTGTGTCAGGCCAAGAACTTTTCACCTTACCCTCGTATACTGTTGTGTAGGAACTCAAACAATTTAAATGCTTTTAATGATAGAAACAGTGTTGCAAAGTGTGTTTTCACAAGAAAACTGTATGAAAGCAAGTAGTTAGCTCTACAACAAGTAATTAAATAATATACAAGTGTACATCATCGAATAATCACAATTTTAAGTTGAATCAGGAAAGCCAATTTAAAAATCAAAGCTTGCAGATTGATGAATACAAGTAGCCCACCGCAAAACTCATTGAAGGATTTTTTTGAAACCAAATTGCCAATGCATGATGTGCATTAACCGATCAGACAGGATAACGCAACGTTAACAGATATTTTAAAGAAAAGTAAACAAAGTAAAAATAAAATTGTATAGTTCAGTTTACATGTCATCTTTGCACCGCTATAATTATTTGATCCTGAAATTAAAATTTCACTTGCACAAATCAACGATGTTTTACTTAGTATTATCAGTATTGATTAACAAATAGTTTCTACTCAATCAGTTCCTCAAGTCTTATTTAGCTTTAAAGGGAATCGAGACTGATTTCTGGCTGGTACAACATTATAGTATTCCAAGAGATGTAGTGCATCATTTATGCTGTCTAAATGTAGTCCTTCGAACCGTCTTTTTGACAGACTAAGAGCGAACATCTATGGACTTGACAGCAGTACCTTATCCGACAACACAGTCTGAAACTAAACTAAATTGCTGTCTTGACTCTATACATGAAACATCCTTCTGGCTACCAGCAAAACCGCACCTTAAACCCAGCATTACTCCGTCGCTACATTTTTAGTAAAGACATTTTTCCTAATCATTAGATCGAAAATCAACGAAGAATTCTCTTTCAATCAAAAACAGGGAAAGATGCTATTGCTATTTCTTTTCCACACTTTTCCTCATCAGTTTGTCATTTCCATCAACACTAAAAAAAAGTTACAAGTGCAGCAGGATTTCTATTCCCATCAATTCAAGATAAAGTTTGTGGAGATGGACGCTTGTGGGACAAACACGATGCAGCAATCTTGTGCGCTGCCAGGTATCTTCTTGCAGCTGTGTCAGACGTTTTAAACATCAGTGAGGTTGTGAATTTACGCCTCTGTGCCTTACCGTCGTAGAAAACTCAAACACCGGCACCGTTTCAAGGGTAACACAAAAACAACAACAAACAACCATAGCAACCACCATATTGAAGTAAGCAAACCTCTATTAACCGAAGACATTACCGCAGTAGACAAACTTAGAAAAAGTTCGTTTATTATCTCGACGAGAGAGGTTCAATACACGATATACAAGCCCGCCTGAAGGACACAACGATATCACCTAGACAAGAGAGGTCGGATCCGTTTTCTAGTCTACAAGTCCAACAAGAACATACTATAAGGAAAGTTTACCAACCACTTCGCCGCATACAATTTGATTAAGAATGCAGACGTTTACATGGAGGATGCAATTTATTGTAGCCTGCAATGTAACCTTCCATTACAAATAATTTAGTTAACTAAGACTCTACTGGTTTTAGACCGGCTAAACTCCGTGGGTGGTCTTCAGTGTGGATAAGAAGGAGTTATACATTCAATAAAACATAGTAAAAATGTAATTAAGCTATATATTAAGAAAAATCAATGAAGGGCGCCAGTTTTCCAAAGGAAACATCATAACTACATGCAAAACAATTCACCATTATAAATAACAATATACTAATAATTAATAATCACTAACAAACAACAGATAAAATTGTAAATTACACAATACAATCAAGAAACCAACCTCATTTAATAAAATAGTTAAATCAGGGAAAAGATTAATCTAACCCTTTAATAAATTTACTTTCAAACACGCCAATCTTCTCAATTAAAGCATTCGAGAGAAATACAATAAAATATTTAATATTTAAATTTAGACTAGTATAAAAACAGCAAAACATTATTAATATGAAAATTTTCAAAACACAAAAAAAATTATAAACACCTAAATTAAACATAAGAATAAACAATTAAGGGTAACAATTGCCAGATTTACCCTAATATTTAACGTCCAAATTTACAGCACTGCAAACATAGATGCGGAAGAAAACTCTGCAACAAACAACGCACAAGTAACCCTCTTAACCCACGCTTCCTACGTTCGCTAGAAGTCTCATTATTTATGACAAAAAATATTATTTTAAATAATAAGAAAAACTTTGAACAATTTAATAAATTTCGGATGACTTCGTTCGAATGCCTTTTGAGTGAATTAGAAATTTAATACAAAATTTTCAAACATGTTGAGATAATATACCGGGTCCTATATGTGCAGCTAGTACGCCGGCACTACTATTTAGAACCAAGCAGAAATCCGCTTAAACAAAAACTGCTGCAAACAATCTATCCACGAGTTGAACAGAGTCTACAGAGGTTGTCACTTTCCACCGCAACCAAAGTTAAGTTGAGCCACACAAACTCCAGGAAATGACTCCCAGAGTCTAGATTCGGGAATACTTCCAGGTACGGAACCAGTTCAGGTACGGGAACAAGCTAAATAAGACCAAACATCTCATATGAAACTAGAAAGACAAAAAGGCAAACCGCTTACCCTAGCTGAGATGAGGCTTACCGCTCTTAAACAATTCTCTAAAACATACGCTTCGGCGACGAATTTCCGTTCAACTGGCCTCCTAGCGCTGGGTCGAATTCTCACATCTCTTCAAGAGAATCTCGGTTCTAGAAAATTCCAAAGTTTAACAACCAAAAGACGATTTGGCGATCACTTCATGATCAAGTAGCCCAAAGATTAACATATGAACCGGAAAAATCCCTTTCTCATCAGAACATAACGATTGTACACCGATCAATTTATCCAAATATGGAGAATTAACATACAAAAAATTGCAAGGTAGTAATTAGAGATGAGATTGCAATGTGTGAATAACTGAATCGTGATAAGGATAATACAAACTTAATCAAATTGCTAATAAAATTTTACAAATGGAGTAATATTAACCATAAAACAATCATAGCTGTAGAAGTTCAACATATTTTGGAAAAATAAATTTAGAGACGGAATGAATATATCTTGCATCTCGCTAGCAAAATTAAATAAACAGAAAGGTTTGCCAACCTTAATTGATTTCCAGATTTAAAGGAAGCTACAAAAACTACTCGGCATTGCAAAGTAAACTCAATACTATCAAAGACGTATCAGTACAATGCGAGAAAACTATCAAAAAATACACACAATACACCAAAAGCACAGATGAGATATAAGCACATGTAACGGAAGCAAAAGTGACCGTTACAAGCCAAGCCCAAGTAGCTTTGTAATCTAATTTAAGAATTCAATCACAAATAGGAAGATTTCACTTACTAAATCGAGAACAGTCCAGCATACACTTTGTCAAGGCTTTGTCTTCGGTGATCTCACTACCACACTCAAATTAAGAACCAAGTTATCACAACGAAGCAAGAATCAAGAAGAGATACACCAATCTATATTAACGCTATTAGGATACTTAATTAATTCATAATCTTCCTCTTTCACGAGCAGTTATATCCATCACCAAATAGCTACCCGACGGAAAAAAAGAAACTAACAAGGCAACAAACCAACAATCATTTCTATTCAAGCAGGGCCGGCGCTAGAGTTTTGGCCGCCCCTGGGCAAAATTTATTCGGTTACCCTAGATTCTAATAAATGGCCCTTCAACTCGGCAACTTTTATCTCATTTAATCGGTTTCGTATCTCTTACCCTTTACAAGATCCCAATGATAAACCTCGGATTTTGCGCACACTTATCAGATCTTTTTTAACTGCATGTCCTCCGAGTTACGCATTTCGTGTGTTGCAGTCAAGAATAGTCCAGATAAATCATCCACAAGGAGCTTATTAAATCTGTACCTTCATGGTCTTCATTGATGCAAATGTATCAGTAACGAAGTTGAAATCAGTCTTCGCAGCTTCTTCCCTTTCAATACCCAGTATAGTAAAATCGCATGATCTATTTTGACCCATGGAGGCTTTCAAATAATTTAAAATTAATTTTAATTTGCTGAATGATCTCTCACAGCTAGCAATGGATATTGCAATTGTTAACCTTACTTGGATCGCTATACGAAGATTTGGAAATACGCTCTCATCTCCATATTGTACAATAAATTGCAGAACTTCTTCAGGTCTTGATGTTTTAATGCTGGTCCGGCTTGTAAGCAACATTCTGAAGTCCAAAATGTTTTGGTATAGTTGTTGACCATCAACACTGCAGTTGTAAAAATTTCCCAAATATTCGCATTTTAGTTTTATGACGTCCTTTTCATGCAAACGAGTGAACCTATCAGTCATTTTCGTAGGAAAACCGTCAATTGTTCCCTTAATAACTCTTTCAATTTCCTGTTTAGCTGTTAATCCGGCATCGGTCGACTTTTTACGAGTCATTCTTTTCTTTTGTCTTGGTCGTTTTTTGGTGTCAACATCCCAATCTTGACAGTCTAAATCCAACTTCTAGAGCTTCAGTTATCAAAGTTTCTCTTTCATCCTGATAATGATCTCTGAGAGCTTTCAAATCTGAGGCAGCATCGTGGAAGTCCATGCTCGGATCTTCCAGTCTCTTTTGAACCTGTTCAATTAGAATGAGTACTTTATTCCAAAAACCTCGTCAGAAAATCGTGACTTAACATACAGTTGTACAACTGTCTAGCTTCACTTCGTGGTTCACTAGTCTTATATGTAACGTCCATTATGACCTGGAGAACTTCAAGTATATCGTCAAGATATTTATTTGTGGACTTCACAGCTTCTACCCTTGCACTCCATTTTGGTATAGACTCCGACTTAAGAACTGTGGGCACAGCGTTTTGAGTTTTTCGCAGCGTTGAGTTGACGAGGAAAAAATACGTAGAGAGCTTGAATCGTTCCAAAAAAATGTTACTATTATTGCCTTCTGTTTGACTGCGTGTACACCAACCAAGTTGAGTGAATGGTTATCGCAGTTCACAAACACTGCCAGATGGTTCTTCTCATTTATTCTTTCCTGGACACCGCTATTGTGTCCAGCCATTACAGCAGCGTTATCATAGCACTGTCACCGACAACTCTGCAAGTCTATTTTATCCTTCTCTAACTGGTTCAAGATAATCTCAACTAAGTTCTCAGCATCTTTCAGGTTCGTCTGAATAAAACCAAGAAAGGATTCTGTAATACGAACTGTTTCTTTTTTCAAAATCGACTTCCACATATCTTATTATTTCTAAAACTTGCTCGCCATGTACCTGATCAGGAGACGAATTGAACATGAGACCGAAATACTTAGCTCTACGAATTCTTACGCCCAAGTTAAAGACGGGTGCTACATACGAAGTGGCACCAAATGGCTCCCCTTCCCATTGGCGCTCAGGGTACGTGTCTTGCCTGCCACACCCCAGATACGCCACTGAATTCATGTTAAGATAAAAGAAAGTATTTACTACAGGATGTTAGTTTACGGTGCTTCTGATAATTCTACAGTTATACCTACTTAAAAGGTTACGCTGGCCCTGTATTCAACCATACTTTACAAAAGTTTTTAGTCACCAATTTTCAACTTAATCTCCTATTGAAGATTCATTAGAAAATGAATATCAAAAGTTCTTGCAACTATTAAAGTGTTGGAATTTATTATTTCTGGTACTAAAATAGGCAGTCTACTTAAAAATTGTGAAGCTATCACTGGCATTATTAATTTGAATTTCATGCATTAAAATCGACATACAATTAGATAAAGTGTTTAGTGAAGGAATGCTTTCAGTATTACCTAAATTATAATGCAGCAAAGCTCTGACTTCATATCATATTATTGCACTATTTACCACTAGATGCATTGCTGTGACAACATGATAAGTGCACCCTAGTGAGATCTGCCTAAGGACTAAACGGACATAAGATGGTCTGTTGAAATACAAACCTGGTGACCGCTTGTATTTATTACTTCTAGGAAAGAAAGTAGCTCACGGTTAGATGTACATGTGATAACGATGAAAGTGAAAAAAGGCATCCACAGTTTCGATAATAAATTGAGGATAGCACTCAAATAGAAGATAGATATGCGATTGTGGAATGCAATAGCCTATTTGTAACAGACCAACCCCAAAACGATTCAGAGTTTGTAATACACCTTTAATGTTATAAAAACTTTATTATACTTGACGGTTTTCATAAATTAACGATAACTTCAAAGTAATCAATCCACCATCTACGCCCTTTTTCTCTTCTTTTTCTTTACTTGCCGCTATTGTTATTATTGCATGCAAAATTGTAAATTCAACACACTGAAATATAAATGCCTTTACTTTTTATATTTGAAAAACCAATCTTAGAAAGACAAACATAAATCAAACAAACTAGGTAACTATATTAAATTATTTTTAAATGATTCCTGGAATTAGATACGGAAGAATTTACAAGACATTTGAACAAACCATATTACTCTCAAGGCACATAATTGTGTTTGTGATTTATATGTACACACCCATTTGATTTATAAGCATCCAAACCCAAATGCCTAATAACTTATTATTAAATTCATTACAAAATCCTCGATTACAGAATTTATAAAATCGTCTATCACGTACAGCTAAATCAAAATACTTTGATAAATGACTTTTTATAATTGTAGATTTTAGAATCAATATCAGGACTAAAAATAGTCAGAAATATTTCCTAATGCTTCAATCATTTAAAATGTTTAGGGACCGAAATACAAGTTAGGGGACTGTGTGGGTACACTTTGGGATAATATACAAGACAAATAATGTTCTAATAGTAGTGGAAAACTGTGTACTATTGTCCACATAATTGCAGTTAAAACCACTTATCTTCATTAATGAAATTTGCTTATTTTTGGTTCATACCCGGTTAGAATCTCTTAATGCTTATTTGAGGTGTTTTGTTGAATAATGAAATGGCAATTTAGATGTACAGAAAAGAAGTTACGTGGTTAAAGCAGGTGAGAATTACATATTTTATTTTAATAAAGAAAAAAGGAAAAATATGATATAACTGCAGACTGTCCAAGTTTGAATATTATTAACTCTAATCAGCCGACTTGGAGACCATCACCTGTTTTAACTGTGGCTGTGATTTTACCGATAAATTTATAATAAAAATGCGCTACTCGATTTTTCATTAGAAAAGGTAAATCTAGAAGCCTGTGGCTGACTTGTCTTTAGATAATATTCGCAAATATTTTCTACTTTCATTTTTAAGCGCTAGGTACCACTAGCTAATGGATCTCAGAACATTTCAGAATTTACAACATCCACAAGCATTTTTAAATTTTGGATTTTGAATATGTTCAAGAATGTACCGTTAGAGATACCGCCGTTTAACCGAAGAATGGCTACTTTGTACGTGCCTCTTTTTTTTACGAATTTCTGAAAGTAAGACCGTCTTGTTGACGTTGTTATACAAAATCGCTCTGTACTTTTTAAAAGTAAACAACGACAACTTACTAAAAATATCTGACAGAATCAAGGCAAATTATTGTGTTATTACTTCTCACTCTCCCAGTGGCGTACCTAATGGAAAGCGAAAGGGGCGGCTCGCCCCGGGCCTGATCTTGTAAGGGCCCCCAAATGGGCCATCAATAATTATACAAATTATACAAAGAAGTAAAAATAGAAGCAGCATAGAAATTGGAAAATAGAACATGTTTGGTAAAAACTGGAAGAAAGGAAGATTAAAAGGAGATCATGCAAAACAAAAAGAAACTGAGACTGATTAAACATGAACAAGTATATATAAACAACGATCTAACAAAAGAAGAGATGCGTATACAACGCGAAATCTGAAATAGAGCAAAAGAAAAAGCAAGCAAGGGCAACCAAGTTAAAACCGGATACCAAAAAATTACTATACAAAGACAAATATGAAAATCGAACGAAGACAAGCACATCCTAGAAGAGATCTAAACAAGCTACCAGTATACATCACTATAAAACCGACACAAAGAACAAAAACAGAGAAAGTGGTGGTGAAACAGACAACGAAGGAGGACAACGAATCGAATATGCTAAAAAAAAACAAATATAATAGGAGACAGATCTAATTTTTTTCTGGGCTGCTGAAATGTCTACACAATGGCCGATATAAGCAAAACCGAACAAATCTCAAAAAAATGACAAGGTACAAGATTAAAATACTCGGGCTTAGCGAAACTAGGTGGAATGGAATAGTAAATATGACACTTGCAAACGGAAACCAAATACTCTACCCAGGATATGAACAGGAAACCGCAAAAAAAGAGGTGTAGCTATTATAGATAAATCAATTAAAAAAAGCTTATTGGAATGAGAAAGCAAAACAGAAAGGATAATTTGGGCACGGTTTAAAGGGAAATTCAGAAATATAACTATTATAAACTTCTATAGCACTACAAATGATAAACACAAAGAAACTAAAGATACTTTTTATGAGGAACTCTAAGCAAACTGGGAGATTATACAACGGAAATAACCAAGGGACATAACATTATTAATGGGAGATCTAAATGCAAAAGTGAGCAAAAACAATGAAGACAAAGAAAACATCATGGGAAAACACGTAGCCGTAGACTAGTAGACTTCTGCTTCACAAATAATTTAGTTATTGCTGGTACCTTATTCAGACACAACGACAATCACAAAGCAACTTGGATATCACCTGGAGGTATCTATAGAAATCAAATTGACCATATAATGTCTGAAAGAACATGGAGGACCTCCCTACAAGATACAAGAGTAACGAGGGATGCAGATGTAAAAACAGACCATCAACTTCTTAGAGCGAAAATAAAAATAAGCTTGAAGAGCAACAATATCCTACCGGTACGCACAAAATTTAATGTTGTCAAATTAAAAGAAAAAGAAGAAATACTGGGGGAGTATAAGAAGAACATGCAAAAGAATATCGGAGAAATTTACCCACGTAGAAACCTTTCGGTGCAGAACACTTGGCAGCGTTTCAAAGACGTAGTAAATAAAAGCGCAAAGGAAACACTTGGACACAAAGTCGGAAAACAAAAAACGCTACATTGAATACAATCGAAGAAAAAAGGAAATGGTTGAATACAGAAGACGAAACAAGAAAAAACCAAATACATAGAGAATATTGAAATAAAAACAGAGAAGTAAAAAAGAGGGCGAAAAAAGACAAGAGAAACTATCTTAGAAACTGTTAGAAGAAGCAGAGAAAGCAACCCAAAATAAAAGATATAAAATACCAGTACGAAGTAACAAAAAGAATTACGGGAAAAAGAACCAAGCCAATTAATAGAATTCAAGGAGCAAACGGAAAAATACTCAAAAGCGAAGGCGACATCATAAAAAGATGGACATAATACTTTGCTGAAATATACAAGAAGAAAGAAACAAGAGATATAGATGAACTGGAGAGAAGCGAACCGTTAAACATAAACCAAGACGAAATTACAATGAAGGAAATCCAGGCAGCAATTGACACTATATAGAATAGAACTTATTAAAGCAGACAAGAAAAGATCTATAAAAATTTTATACATCCTCATAAACAAAGTCTGGAATACGGAAATGATACCACGAGGATTGGTCGCAAGTAATAATATAAAAATTCCAAAAAAAGGAGATTTCACACGATGCGAAAACTCAAGACCAATAACCCTCCTATGCATGGCTAGTAAAGTATTGTGTAAAATAGTATTAAACAAAATGAAAACTGTGGTAGACCAGACTAAAGGAAAACTAGGCCAGCTTCCGAGCAAGACGATCATGCGTAGATCAAATATGCCCCTTGAGGATAATACTCGAACAAACCAAAGAAATGGGGAAAAGCATCGGCATCAACTTTATAGATTTCGAGAAGGCATTTGACTCAGTAACGAGGGAGAACATGTGAAAAATTCGTCGCATTTGAACTACCAAAAAAAAAAATAAAAATGATAAAAAGTATGTATGAAAACTTTTCAGCAAAAGTAAAACATGCAGGCAAACTGACCGAAAAAATTATGATTAACATAGGAGTTAAACAAGGGTGCGTCTTATTACCAACTCTATTCCTAATCATCATAGATTGGGTGATGGAGAATACAGGAAATAATATATTCGTAATAAATTGGGGTACATTTAACAAACTTGAAGACCTTGAGTTTGCGGACTACATACGCCTAATAACTAGAAAGAAAAACCAAATGCAAAGAAAAACAATGAGACTCAAAAAAGTAGCAGAGCAATTTGGTCTTAAAATAAATGAGAAAAAGACAAAGATTGCAAAAGACGGAGAGGAGGATGGAAAAAGTATAAGCATAAAGCTTAAAAATATTGAAAAGGTTGAAGAATTCTGTTACTTTGGAAGTGTTGTGGATAAAACGGCAGGCTCTCAAAGAGACATAAGAAGGAGAACAGAGCAAGCCCAAAAGTCTTTTAATATACTGAGCAAAAAAGTATTACAGTTAAAACAAGATACGGTGCAGAAACATGAACATTATACAAACAAAGTATGCGAAGGTTACAAACATTCACTAATAAATGTCTACGAAAAATCCACTAAATATTCTGGCCCGATAAAATAACAAACTCAAGGTTATAGGAGATATCAAACCAAGAAAGAATAGAGATAACAATTAGAAACAGAAAATGGGAGTTGATTGGACATACATTAAGGAAACCACACAACAACTTAACTAGAAGGACACTATATTTCAACGTAGAAGGGAAACGGAAGAAAAAATGTAAAATATAGCTAAGCTTATCATTAAAAAAACTCAAGTTACAATAGTTTGACCCCCTACGCTTGGACCTATTTTAGCAATGAAAGTTTTTCTGTGAAGTATCATTTATATTATAAAAACTGATATTTTTTGTAATTTTAAAGCACTGGTAGATTGGATGTGTGATCGTGGACACGCAAACGCGTTTGTGTGAAGCTGAAATATGGGGCCTCCAAAAAATCCCGCCCCTAGCCTCATTTGGTGTAGGTACGCCACTGCACTCTCCGTCCCTCGTTTAGAGATTTTCTAAAAATGTACCTACGGAGAATAGCGTCGTTATCTTTGCAGATATATCAAAGATGTTACTCATGTAAACATTAAGTCATGTTTAACATTATATCTACTGAAGTGTATTTTTTGCATTTTAATATTATTCTCATAATTTGATTAAAGTTGTATGTATTGAAATACATAGAACCGCAATACCTATAATGTGGACTTATGAGTGACATACTACAATATTCTGATGTACTACATTATTGTGGATTCTTTTTGTCAAGTTTCATAACTATGTAGTTTACATGTTATTTGAAAGCTAGATTATTATCGATAACAATGCCTAGGTAGTTTATCCTAATTATTTTTTGAAAACAATGACTATTAATTTCGTATATTACAATATTTACATCTTCTAATAACTGTAATAGATAAGACTTGTCAATTAACACATTTCCATTTGCTAAGGTTTGAGCTTAAACTATTGTCACACAACCATCTAGATATGTATAGCACAAAAACATTACTAACAGAAACGAGAACGTATATTCACCTGATAATTTAGAGCCTTTAAAGCAAACAACGGCATTGCTAGATGTCTAGGAATCGATGAGATGGCCTAGTGATGACACAGGCACATAGTGCTTTTTTATCTGTCAGACTAACTTGCTGCTAAATGAATCTATTACGACTTTCAACAGTGACATACCGAACTTGTTTGGATATTTTCTACATTTAGTATATGCAAAACAGACAGCAGGCAAAACAAACAAAAAGGCTCGCCAAACCATACTATTAAGAGTTCTTAATAATTCTTTGGGTGACGACAGTAACAGTTATAAATGTTCACCAACAAAAAAGCCCAGAATTTAATAAAGATGAATAGAACAAGGGAGAACTAAATTGAAACAGTACAAGAGCTTCAAGAGACACCTTGCCCAATAATATGGTTGGCTGCAAATAAAGTTCAATACCTATTGAATCGTTTCAGGCAAAAAGGGTCTAAGTCACAAAAATAAAATTTTAGGAAAACAAGAAAAAACTTTCAAGCTTTGTTTATAACAACTTTTTGCCATTTTTATGAACTGTATAGTCTTTTGATATGAATAGACAAAATAGTACATAATATCTCTATTATTTGTGCTTTAATAAATCAGAATTATTTAAATAAATTATTGGCTTAGGTCGTTTCTGCAGAAAATGGTATTTATTGTAAACACAAAAATAATATAATCTGTGCCTCTTCTACCGATTGGGTGTAGAGGATAATCTTTCTTCTTTTCTATATTTCACTGACTATCTTTTTCCATTTCTTCCTGTCTTTAGATTGTACTGCGGCTTCTTTCCAATCCAATTTATTTTCCTTCAAAATACTAGCCACCTCTCCATCCCATGTCTTCTTAGGTCTACCTCTTCTTCCTTTACCTATTTTTCTTGCCTCCCATATTTTCTCAACTTGTCTGGTTTTATCTAGTCTATTCATATGCCCCCACCATCTTAACTGTGCTTTCTGAATATATTTGCTGACACTTTCTACTTTTAGTCTTTCTCTTATAGTTTCATTCCTAATTTTGTCCATTAGAGTGACATTTCCTACCCTTCGAAAATACTTCATTTCAGCTGCTTGAAGTCGTTTTTGTAGTCTATCTGTTACCACCCATGTCTCACTTCCATATAACAAAGTTGGCAGGTATACTCTTTCTAAATAACTAAAAATATATTAACCAAACTCAAAATAATACTTTAACTGAACTCAAAAACAATGTTGTTAGTGATTATTCGTCGTTCATCTGAGTATCTTTGACCGACTATTTCAATATCTTATCATAAAATAATAATTTGCTATCATGGCATTACTTTCAAACACCATAAATTTTTTTCTTGTCAATAGGCACTTTTGCTTTTGGGTACGCCAACCTCTCCAGGTTGTCTCAAATAGAATGTATGTTTGATCATACCGTTGATAAATTCAAAAGTAGTTACATACACTGGCTTTTTTGATTTGTAAACCAAATTGTGGAAGGTGCTAATACTAAGATTAACGCTTTGGTCACGAGGTGTTTTTTCGCTAACATGTTTCGTCAGATGTGCACGTTTTCTGATAAAACTTAGCCTAATAAAAGTCGATAATATCACTGGTTTGCACTTCCTTTATGGTGAGTTTTTTTTGTCTTTCTGTTGACAATTGATTCTGTAATTTCATGAACGGTATAAATACGGTCATATTTCTTCAAATTTATGGCGGAGTCCGGCCTCGAGTGCGTAGCGAGGCAGTCGATCCGGTCTCCGTCTGCGGGTGATGCACCGAAGTTGAAAAGTAGGCAGCTAACTCCAACGGCTACTTGACACCCGAACGGGAGGGCGGGTAGAGTAGCCAACTCCATCTACCGGTGTCCTGCACATTTGGTCCGGGGTGATAGGCCCGGTAGAGCTCCAATTTTCTCAGCCTCGTCCGCCAAGCCTGCTCTGCGGGGAGCAGGCCCCAGCACATCCACCGCCACTGTTGTCATTCGAGCCCGAGGCTCCTTGGATACAACCACCCATCAGCTGCCGAAATTCTACTTCCGTCCGTCACCCGTGGATAACCCCCTTCCATTCCCGCCATCCATTTCCCGCCATCCCGCCAAATCCTCTCGCAGCGCGAACTGCGGGGGGTTGTGGTTCTGAAAAAAACCGTTGCCCCACCCACCACCTTACCTTACCAATCCTAACTCATTATATCCAATCTCATCCCGCATCATTTAATTATTCCCAATTTAAAATTCCTTCCATTTTCCTAATAACCCACTTCCATAATTAATTATCCAATACCTTACTGCCAGCTCGCGCGTGTTCCGCTCGGGCACCATCTCCAATACGTCTCCAATTCGTCGTCCGTGTCAACTTCATCAACTCCAAGAACTTCACCTGAAAACCAGCTCCAAGATTAATCCACGAAATCAAGAACCGCCGCGACGCCATCATCAACATCGTCTCCCAAGCCTACTTTACTGCCTTGCCCAACGATAAACAACGAAGATTCCTCATCTAACTTCCACCAATAACGGACGCTGCGCTCTGGACGACCAATTCCAACGGGCTTAAGAGAGGTCGAACGACCTCTAAAGCCGGTGCCATGCGCACCATTATCGATGATTTTAGTCAGTCAGTCAAATTTATTTCACAAGCGCGAAGTCATAATTTCAGGGAAGATAAGAATGAGCTCGCATTGGATATGAATGAATAATTTTGTAAAACATGTTACTACCTGTCAGTGCCGTTAAACATCTGATAAGGACATGGTTTTTATTTTGCCCCCAGCAGTTGTCACTATAAAGGTGCAGTTCTTTAACTTTGGATGTGTCGTAGTTTCGGATGCAATCCATTAAAAAGGATCGCATCTCATCTAGTGTCTTTTTAGCAATTCCTTCATGATACACATACATTACTGCCGAATTTTGTTTAATATTATGTATGCAGAACACGTTTACAATTAGCTGATTATGGTAGAATATTTCACCAACGGGTATTGCAGGTACCGGAATGTTCTGCATAAAATCAAAAGAGCGACAATACCTGCTTTTCATTTAATGTTTGGGCTTCCTCATTTAGAGCTGAATAGAGTTTTTGCAATCTTTTTTATGGACTAAGTCACTGTGTGCAGCTTTTCGTACGTATTTGCTTAGGTGAGAGTTTGATATTTTTATATTAAGAATTTTGCCTAAGGCCGCCCAATAGACAACTTAAGATTTTTGTTAAAGAACTCATTTTGAGAGAAGGGTGCTTTTTTTTCAATAATAATTGACAATACATAATTCTTACGTTCAGTCTAGCATCAAGGCACTTGAACGATCTGCCTGAATAATGGCTTTCCTTGACAGGAAAGGATTGGATGTGGTCACGAACAGACTTAATAAGGTTATCAGATTACTACTAGCATTTTTGCCTTGCAAGTCTCTTGGAGATTTACCCAAAGCAGCAATATGTTTTGTGAAATGTGTAATGTGTAATTTAGGTGTTTTGAAATGACCTATAATTTCTTTATTGAATCTAAATTATTTGATTTAATTTTATAGAGAAATTGGAATTATGAGAGCTTTCCTTTAGACAGAAATCCCTGTTTGATTTTAGAATGGAAATGGTTCATTTCAAAATTAAACAACTAATTTATGTAATTGATTTTAATAGAGTTTGATTTTTTGAACCTCTTAATTTGACGGAAGCTTAAGGATTACAATAAATAAATCCTTCTATTATAATTAAAACCGTTTTATTTGTATCACTATGCTACCAATAGAAATCATGAAACGCTTTCTAAGCTTTTACAGCTTTTCTAGTTTATCAACAGAAAAACTGCCTTTAAAGCACTCATTTAGGTATACTTTTTGGTAGATATTGTACTATATGGGGGTCAATCGAGATTGCGTCTTCGAGAATTGAGCTGTGTGTAAACAATATAGTGAAGACAGATGCAAATGTTAATTAATGATAATAATCAGTTACTCTATGACCTATTATTACAATTGAATTCTATTTTGTTTTCTATTGTTCTTAATTCCGGCCTAAGGCAGCCAACTGTACTAGTCGGGTGTAGCTCAACTTAATTCTATTAAATACGAATAGTTTTTGTAACTTACGCTGCTGTATGTTTCTTAAACAACAAGTTGTTAAGAAAAACTTTTCCTTAGAGCCAAATTAGGAAATATAATAAATGGGCCAAAATACCTATAGACTTTGAAATCAAATCAAACTATTCCATTCCTGTTTAATTCTATAATTATGTAAGCTTTAACCAATGACTAAATTATTGTTCAAATGCTACAGCTGAAAAAACAAAAAAAAAAAGAATTCGAGAAAAAATAATCTACGTAAGAATAACTTTTTGTTCCTATTTTAAGTTGTTTTAATATATTGTAAAAATATTTCAACTTATATTTTTATTGAACTTAAAAAATATTAAACTTGTTTGTTATTTTTCAACGATAAAGTCCATTAATAACAACACAACCTCTAGTTTAGTATATCTAGGTCAGAAATACATTGTAAGAAAAATGAAATTGCTTTGTCATACATACAAACAATCTCTGGGGCTTGTTATGGAAAATTGCATACGCGACTAATAATAATCGATTACATCTCACGTAAATAAGCTGGAAATTTCAAGGCGTTCATTAAAATAGCGGTTTTCAATTTGTATGATCGTGGTAGTGCTTTTCACCAAAACAACCTGTAGAATTTCGTACAAAGCAGATCCTCAAGAGTCGCTGCCAAATCCTAAAACCTTCTCTCGCTTAAGGTATTGACAGTAAGTGAAATTTCATTTACGTTTAAGCAAGAACGGAAACCACAAAACGAATAGTCTAAAAGCAAATCTGTAAAAGTTTTAGTAACAAACTTGTAACAGTAAATTAAATACAAATTACGCTTAATTTAATTATTTCGAGTTGAATTAAGCTCCGAACTACAACAATTTTAATTTAATTAAGGATTAACGAGTTAAGAAATTAATTAAGAAAATAAATTACGATTTAACCTGTTTTATATTTATTATTTTGCAACCAACAATAGCCATTAGTCTCATGTTAAATTCGGTCCGATGCTTTGTTTGTAACTCTATACATCTCGGGCTAATGGGAAATTCTAATTCAGAATCTTTTCATTGTTAGGCTGAAAAAGAACATCCGGCTCGTTTATTTGAGAAAAAGGAGCATTTAACCATATTATCTCGCGCATTATTTCAAATTATCCTAATTATTCTCATGCATACTCTACTATACGCAAAATGGGGTGTAGGTAGTCAGTCAATACAAAAACTATCTTGGGTATCTACAAAGTTGGATAATTAGAGACTGACGTACTACTATATAATATTAACTCTACTCGCTGATATTAAATATGGAAGTAAGTACACCCTTTGTGTCTCATAATTTTTGATATAAATTTTGCAATACACTTGAATTAGTGTTGTAAGGGAACAGCAATGAAGTCGCGGCAATGCAAACTCTAGCGAGGGAAGCTGTGTGTGTGTGTATGTGTATAGGTTCGCTTGATAATTAGCTGTGGAATTGAGGTATCCTGTACCTTGTCACGGCACCAACCACACACAAAGTATCGATTAGTAATAAATCAAGACTTCGTCTTATGACTTCATATAGGCAAGTACTTTAGGAGGTCTGTTTTAGTAAATTATAGCGCACGTTAATAATATTTAACGAGATCAAATTAGTAATTAATAACAATCTTTAAAGCAAACGCAGTAATTAGATTTAAGTTTATTGGCATAGTTTAGATTTTCTAAAGATGTTTCTCTTTAACTATTAAAATTTATAAATTTCAGTGATTTCAACTTTTATTTTAACAAAAAGTTTCCCTCCGTAGATCTCTGACGTTTTAATAAATTCTAAATGAGAAAACTGTTTAAAACCTTAAAATATAAACTTCGTTAAATAGGTCAAGACTTTAGAGAATAATATAAATCGCAAGCTAATAAAACAGCAAATACTGAATTGTAATTAGCGGTGTGGATTAATCTATCACGTCGTCGTTCTGTAACGAAGCAAACGTCTGATCTGATTGTGAAGAAGATTAGTTTTTATTTATTTTTATTTTATTTATAATTTGAATTTATAATTTCAAGTTGCACTACTGATATCCTGTGCAGGCTATTATTATTAGTTTAATTATCGCATTGGCAACAATATTTATCATCCCATAAGTATTCTGCAATATTTGATTCTTCAATTATTGATATTAAAGACTTGTGAGATTAGCTTTGCGCTTTTTTGGCATTTTGTATGTTTACCATATAACATAAACCACAGTCGTCTAACCAAGCCTAATTGCATGACATGATTGTCAGGAAGTTTTTCTTTGAATCCAGACGTTTCAATAACTGTACATTTATTTGCTTAAAAGCTCTTTGTGCCCAATGTATCATATTATGGTAGATACCTCCCGCCTAATAAAGCTGCCAATTTAAATTTTGATCCTGGGAGGTGCTGACTTACAGCAAGCTTGCTTCATACCCATAATCGGGATTTTGATCTCTACTTGTTTTGAAAATTTACTTGAGCTCATGTTGATTGAGGGATTATTCATTGCATGTGAAGTTTTGCTGCGTCTAATTTAGCTGCAGCTATTATCTGGCATCTCCTTCTCAGGGTAAGTAAATTTATTTTTTTTTATGAAGACTAAATTCCCTAGTTTGCTGAAACGTCTTTATTTATACTCTGGTATAGAAATAAATACAGATATTCACCCTAAGGGGCAATGTATCATATTTGATACTCTGGGCACTAGTGAAAAA
>VTPC01000966.1:57009-90927 GCA_011009095.1 Ignelater luminosus
GTTTGTGGATACGTCAATGCAATGATGAGACAGTGTTGTTGATAGATGAAGTTAGTAGTAGGTGACAATAGTTTGTTGACAGTGAATAACTGATTGTAGATGAGTTGTTGGTAGTTTTGATTATTGAACAAAATTGAATACGGCTTTTAGCCGGATACGAGTCTTATAAAGGTCGACAGAGGTAAAATGAAATAGAGCAAAGACTCCCAGAGTTCAAAATATCCAATATCAGGTACTAGATACATGCAATGATTAATTAACAAAATGAACTTGAACATCACTTTGAAGTATTTGTTTCTCTGCATGTTACTCATCCATATACAAATTAATTTGTTTTCGAAAATTTTATTTGATAACTTTTACTTTTGATTTGAAGATTACATGAGGTTTCATTTTTTGTTTGAAGAAGAACTGACTCTAAATTGAAATAAACAAATGCATCTGCTTAACTTTTGCTTAAAAAGAAAATTATGCTAGACAGAACCAGTTACAGTAATGGACATACCAACTATGGGTTATATAAATGAAAAGTGTAAACGTTATTAAAGGTGGTTAAAGCTATTGCTCTGTTGAAAACTGGAAAGAATAAACTGTTAATAGCGTAATATTTAATAATTAAAGACTGATGTTAACTAAAACTAAAAACAAATTATAACGTTACTATTGGTTTTATGTGCAATATTGATTACTAGACTAATAAAGGCGATTGACAAAAATTTTATTGAAACTATAGTTGAAACACCTGATTTAAAAGTATCCATCGTTAATTGGAAAAATCCTGTTTGTAATGAGGCTCGATTTACACATTGAAAAAGTACATTTTATAAGCACGTACCTACTATTTATTGAATATACGAATTGAAACTGTCATTGATTTGATAAGCACATAAGCCTCATAACCTTTTATTAGCATTTTATAATTTTTTTTCTTTTCGATATTCAGCCGGCAATTAGTTTCTTTGAAAATCATTTTTTAAATCGTCTATACTGCCAATTATGTTTAATAATTTATTTTCTTCGAAACACTTTTTAGTACAGTATTCTAACTAAATTGCTTGCTAGACATTTGTATTGATTAAAAATTTTTGTTGAAATTCAATGGAAATATCGAATTCTCAAAAGAGTTATTTAGTTAATACGATTAAGAGGAATAAGTCGGAATTTCACTTTCTTTGCTAATTATAAGGGGCAGAAAACAAAACAATGTTCAAATTGGTTGTTAATGATTCTACAATTTCAAGAATTATAATAATTTATTGCTATCTCTGGTTGCGGGTTGTATCTAAAGTATTTGAGATTTTAGAAATCTAATTTTGAAACTCATTTGTACAACCTTTAAACTAGTTGATGTGAAAGTCGATGTAGAAATCTACAACAAATAAACACACAGAATAGTTTTAAAATCCATACTATTCTACCTTTGATTGTATCTTTACATCAACAGCTTTCCATCAAACACAAAAATTTTAATTTGATTGGATAATGCTGTTCCTTCTGTGTTTGCTACAGAAAATGCTGTCCCACATGATTATGACGTCCTTTGAATCTTTAAATCAAAGCTATCTTCTAATGTCTGCTAGCATTAATTAAGTGCTTATTTCAATCTATGGTTCTATGATTCTTTCACATTCCGACTATGGAGCTGTGTTATATAAGGCAGTTTAGTGCGTAAGTTATTATTGTCCCCCTTGAAACCCTTAAAAACATGGAGTTAAGGTTAGCCACTGGGACCTTCCGAATTAGCCTGTAATTGTCGTTACGTTACGAGAATGGTTTTCCCTTACTCGAATACAAGCAAAAACGTCTTTTTATAAACTGCCCTGTCTGACCAACAACACCAAAGCCATTAGGAGTCAGGTTACCGAAATTATTGGATTATTGAACGTTCTGCCGTTTATAGACTGGGTTACTGTGAATTCTTGCCCTGGGCAGTTAATAAACTTAATTGCCACTGGAAATGTAGCGTGGGCAGAAACATTTTTGTTGCTACATTCAGCTCCATGTTAGATAGATGCCTTGACAGTTAGATCATTTACATTGTCGATTCCAAAACCAACAATAAACAACAGTGCATTTTTGCTGTCTAAGATAATTTTATTTGTTACCATGAATAGCTAGATATTTACAGCAGAATTGTATGTTATTTGGCAGGCCTTTCAATACGTGGATATAAACACCAAAACGTCCACTCTGATTTTCGAAGTGCCTTAGAGAGTATCAGTGATATATTTTATAAAGTTCCCCTTGACAAACATTGTCAAATCCTTAATTTGCCAAATCACATGTACGGGAAACAAATGGCAGACTAAAATTCGTGTTCGGACATTTTTATCAATGTCCAGATGCTTGTAAAGTGTTTTTTATTCATTAACATAAATAACATTTTGGACTAATGAAAATTTTCCAGAATAAGCTAGGGAATTAATCTTAGCCTTTTCTAAATAAAATAATAAAAATATTAATCATAATCACACATATAGATTGCTGATGCTTGGAAGATCAAAACAAATTCAAAGAGAATATTTCTGTAGTCTTTCTTTTCTTCCCCGCGGCGCTTGGAAGGCCCCGGTCTGCCTCACAACAGTTCTGCATTCATCTCTGTCCGCTGCTTTCTGCCTCCATCTCCGGACACCATGTTTTCTCAGATCCTCTTTCACATCTTCTGCCCACCTGAGTCAAGACCTTTCGCTTTTCCATCTCCTTCCCTTCTTCATTGTCCGTTTTTGCTCTGCTATCTGGACGCACCCCGCCCATTGTATGTGGCCTTTTTTTATTTCAACAACATCAAACTTTTCAAACAGCTGCTGGAGCTCCGCATTGGCGCTTATCCGTGTAACTTTTTCAATACTTTTTTCCCATCTTATTAGGGCTTCTTCATCCCTGGCTTCGCTACCATGCATTACAACTGGGGGTACAATTCTATTTTAGTGTTTCTGCTTCCTATCTTGACTTGAAGAACCTGAATAAGCTGTCATAGTTTCGGTTGGCAGCAGCTATTCTTTCTTTTACGTCCTCTGCTACAGAATTATTCTCTGTAATGAGAGTTCTCAATTATTTGAAAAAAACTTACTTATTTAAAAGCTTTTCCGCTGATGTACAGTGATCTCTTCTTCAATGCTTTTGTTTCTAGTCATGTGCATGTATTTGGTTTCAGCTGTATTGACCTGACAACCTACATTCAGTGCATTCTGCTCCAGCGCTGCATAGACCAACTCCAGTTCAGCTCGCGACCTTGCTAGTTGCCCAACATCGTCCGCGTACACCAGATTTTGTGGTATTCTATTAAACAGCGTCCCTCTGGGATTTCCAGGCATGCGTCTCGTAACTCTTTCCAACTCTAGGTTAAAACAAATTGAAGAAAGCACATTTCTTTGCCTTAAGTCGATTGGAATATCCAGTTGATCAGAGAGCTCTCCTGTTTTTGCTCTCTCTTTCTATAATGCGGAGGTTCCGTCGTCTCTTTCTTCCAAGGTTCCATTTAAGAGCTCATTTAAATACTCTGCCCACCTGCTCATAATTGCAGACGTCTTACCTATATGGGTTCCTGTCTTGTCTTTTTTTCTTCTTCTCTTTTTTTCTTTTTCTTTTATTTTTCTGTTTTACCTTCTTGTACAACTTCCTTACTTCATTGGCGTTTTTCAATTTCTTCAACTCCTCTATCTTTCTCTTTTTGAAAGCTCTCTTCTTTTTCCTTGTTTGAAATTGCACAGCACCTCTTGTGTTCTTCAGCCGTTGTCCTCGTTTTTCTATTTTATAGCTTTTGCTACGCTTCGTTTCTCATCTCTACACTGCTCATCAAACCACTCTTCCTTTCTCTCCATCGTGGTCCTTCCCAAGATTTTGCTTGCAGTTTCATTTCTTTTTATGTGGTCTGCTGGAAGGAAAAACGCATGTTTTATGGAAACTTAAAGAAGTTCTAAAACAAAGGTGAAAAATCGTCTGTTTTTTGCAAATTTGCAAACAGTCGTTAAAAAGGCGAGTTTACCTACATGAACCCTACATCAACACTAGACAAGTCGTGTGGATGCTTTTTAACTTCGACTGCTGTAGTTGGTCATAGCTCGCATAAACATTCCTCACAAATGCATTTATCTGCGTGGTTTAGATCAAAGGAAAAGCTGCCATATTTGTGTGGATACCCAGCCCTATTAGCATAGTTGGAACCAAACCGCCGATGCGTAATTAGCAATATATGGCAAAATATATGAGGTTCGTTCCAGCAGTAAATCACAAACGGTTTGTGATTTCTTGCAAACTAATACCTTACTTATTGAAAATCAGAATCTAGTTGGAAACATTGTTTCAGCTGGAACAAGAGTCTGACAAATTGTGATTTTCAAGATAACCGTCAGATGTCAGCGTCCATTTTGTTTGTTGAATACGTCTAGTTGACAAATACGCGTGTGTGCCAATGATCGTAGAAACTTTGTAAAAAGTGCAGGAATTTTACAAACCCAAACGATTTGTAAACAGTTACGTTTAGTGCTGGAACATCCGACCACCAGTCAACTTACTCGACTTTCTTCTGCTGGAACGCTAATTTGCATTTGCACATGTGCCAAACGGTTGGCAATCGTTTGTGACTGCTGCTGGAACAAACCTATGGAATGACACGCTTGTGAAGTTGAAAGATGTAAAGCTTTCTGTAAACGAATGGGAATCTATACCTTTTTAGCGGAGAGAACAAGTAACCTTAGACCTAGAATCGGTCACATTCTTATTGACTGTCCTCTGTAAGCAAATGTTCAGTTTGAACTGCCATGAATTCTAAGTTGTTATCCTTATCGTTTATTTACTGTATGCGAATTCATGTGTCCAATACGATTTACTATAAAGCCTCAACTGTTGTTTAAATGATACATCAGGAACTATACAAAAATTGATTGAGTTCCTCAAATATACAAACACTACTATAGAGTGACGTTTTAGTACCTATCAAATGGCAGTAAAATCAAATGACTAATTATGCCGACACATTTAGTGTGAAGAGTTCCATTTATGAATTACAGAATAACCGGTCGAATCGGTTTAGCAGCCTTAGCATTTTGTAAATGATAAGACTGATTTCATGATCAGAAAACATTGTGAAAATGTTATCTTCAATTATTAAACTTAGAATCTCGTTTACAGAAAAAAGAATTGAAAACAGTTAATTGTTTCTCAAGATATTATGAGTTAGGTAACTTAGTTATGGCATTATGGTAATTGCACAAGAAACTGTAGTTGCAAGTTTAGCGCGCTCCACTAGCATCTAGTGCCTCGCAGTTTGGAAAGTTCTGATTCAGAAATAAAATAGGAAATTTATTAAAATCATAATAATTAAAACGCAATTCCGCTTATAACCTTATAACCAGATAACTTGATCTAGCTGCTTAGCGTAACAACATGTTTATTTATGGCTTTGAAGATGATATGTATATATCGAAACACGTCAAGCGAATAAATTTAAAGTTATAAGTGTAATAATATTTTAATTATTATAATTTTATTTAAAAAAAAATTGATCAAGACCAATAAATAATGCTTGTTAGGTTGAATTCTAACGAAAATGTATCAAATACCTGTTGTATGAAGTATGTACGTAAAATTGGAAAAATTCAGATTTTACAACTGGGATATTAAGAGGATACACTCTTAATTAACAATTAAGTACATAAAACCAACGATACAAAGCGACTTTAAAAAGACATTTAGTTTATACCGTGAAATTTACTTCCACATAAAATAAAACCGGAGAAAGAAAAAGAAATAAAACCTTAAGATTTCAATATACCTACCTATCAAAAGTTATTCCGCTTTATGTGGGTATTTTAAAATTATAAATTTCCTCCTTGACATTGTGTTTATCAATAAATTATAAAGATTTCCTTTATGCTCTTATATTCTCGAAAAAGAAGTAAGACACAAATTTTCCTTGGAATGTTTAACTGCAGAAACGCGGAAATTCAACTTGAATTCAGTACTTCATCGTACGATATTTTATAGGGGATAGTCAATTATTTCACTTCGCCCGCAATTTCACGCCTGAGTAAAGGAAAAAAAATGTTGATATTACGTCTTCATACGACGATAAAATATATCACCCTTTTTTAATTCAGTGTAACCTCTCCACATATTTCAGCACTTATGTACAGTCTATAAATTACAGACAGTCTTCTTTGCCGAGCTATAGATATTTATGTAGCGTCCCCTCGCTTCTTTTCTTGGTTGCAGAACATTAGATATTGGGTCAAACTCATACTTAAATGCTATGATAAAAATGTTTATGACTTCGAGCTAACTAGTTTTAAAGAACTTAACTTTATCCTGCAGCATTTTATAAGCAGAACCCTCCTTGGCATATTAATTTTTCTTTGTTAAACTATCACAGAAGGCAGGCACATAAAAAGGGGGAACTTTGCAAACTAAATTCTCGAGAATGGCTGCACAACAGTTAAAATCAATAAAAGTAATAATAGAATATGTGCACATGTTTCAGTCCATCACGCTGACTTTTCAAAGAATTCAATAAGCGTATTCGAAACGAAGTGATTCCTGAGAGATGGATGTTATCTGTATATGAAAGCCTTGCTGCCGGCCCTGATCCTGGATTATTGTAAAAATTGGAAAAACTAATACTTGACTTGTGGCAAAAGTGAATTATATCATTGAATCAGATATTATGCAATTTTCTCGTGATTATCGGAGAATATATTCTCTCTATGAATTTGCATGTTCTATGTACATATCTTTGAGAAATTTTAACATTTCGTGCACATAATTCGTTTACTTTGAACTTACACATTTATCACTAACCTACACCCAGAATTATTAATACTCTGTGAACTTTCACATCTTCTAGTGGTAACTAATTCATTGCAATACGCCCAACTCCTTCATACTGAAACCTTAAGCGGTCACTAAGGAGATATTTTTATTTCTGCGTGGGAGAAAGAGATGATGTATAGAGGATTTTGAAAATGTTTCACAAACGATTGATGCTTGGTTTTTCTTTATTTTCAGATCCAGCTCTATGGATTTAATAAAGACTTATACCACAATATGTCTGAAGCACAACATAAAACTCAAGGAATCGTAGGGATATCTCTTATGGTACAGGTAAGATTCTTTATATACTACTTTGCTTTCTTATTGTTAGAATATTTCTACAAAAAATATTTTCTTAAATTAAAGAGAAAGTTGATCTTTTCACATTATTCGGTATTCCTTTTTTCATCACTTAATTAAACTTTAAACCTTTTCAGATATCACTGTTAACTTTATTGCAAATTTTACTACAACCTAATTCCATCAAGCTTCCAATTTCTAATTTTACCAGCAAAATAATAGTTACATCCCGATAGCCCACACAGCTCATTAAACTTTGAGGTTATTGATCCCGTTCGTTAACAAGTTGATTCCATGCAATATTTGATGGAACGCAGAACTTTCCTTTGCCGCTAAATTAATGTTATGAAGTTTGAGCTCTGTTTTCGCACATTTATTGACACGCTGTAACCGCTGTAAAAACTAACTAATAGATATATTTGTTTGTTTACATTGATTTAGTTTTTTGTTTTTAACAGATGAACGAGAGCTGTAAATGTTGAACTGTCTTGATAAATAGATTTTTTTCTTACTGATATCTTGAGGAATTAAAAACCTTACACCCGTTGTTCAAATTTATAGAGTTCATACGTGGATCTACAAATTTAGAGAGTACACAGACATAAATAGAGAATTGGAAATAACTCTACATTCAGGTCGCTATGAGCGTCACAGAAACGTTTTCAAACAAATTTAACTAATTAGTTAAATGTGTACCTGAAAATAAGTCTTGTATCAATTAAAATACAGTAAAAGTAAATCTGAATAATTTATCGAGAAGAAAAAATGTTATTTTTTCAAAATTATTGTTCAAATAGATTTTTTGCTTTTATAGAAAAGTGACTTTAGGCTATAATTGAATAATCAAGGCGAATACTGTTTCATGGGCTTTCTTGGGAAGCCTCTCAGAGAATCAAAATACCTTGAACACTTCATCTTCTAACGCTATTTATCATGAAGAATGCGTTTGCACAAGTAAAAATCGCAAGAATTGTTTAAAAAGCAAAATCATGTGAAAATCAAACCTGATTAGCCAACAATGGTAATGTTTAAAAATCCCAAAAACCTGCATAGAACATCGTTTCTCTTTTTGGGCTTATTGTCAATCTTCCACCAAGCGATTTTTGTGTAACTTGCTTGAAGGACTCTTGGAAGATTAGGTACTTTACTTAAGGTAACAATTTAAAGGTATTACAAATTTGATCTCTAAGGGTGGATTAGATAATTTTCTGCACTGTAACAGATTCATTTCAATTGATGGTCTTTCATCACAAGATGACTCCAGGGAAACTCCAGTAACTTTTGCTACACCGTTTTCTGTTTCCCTGCTACATTCTGTAATGTCTCCAGCAACCTTTCATGTTTCATGTTCATTGGTCCCCGGAGTCAAATTGCCTTGTAAAGACAACAAAGAGTTTTGAGCATTTTGACTAAATAATTTGGTTTTCACGTTCGAGCTGTAAAATAAGCAAACGTGCTTTGTTCGGGGACCCAGTTTACTCAGCCCTTTTTCAAGGTCTTCATTTTTCTTTACACCTTCTTCTTTTTTTGTTCTTCTAATGGCGATAGATAAGTATCACGTTTTTTGTGTTTCACATTTCTTGGTACCGTAATGTCTAAATGTCCCAAAATCTAAAATGTGACTGTGACTATCGACACAAATTGTTGAAAGATTTTTGCGCTCAAAGGCGTTTTTTTCAGTCTAGCTAATAAACATAACTCAAAACCTACCAACAGACAAGCCCTATTGTTAACGACAAGCGTGGTTCAAAAGGTTCTCGTATTCGTTCTAATGATCAAACTACAATCTAGCCCAGAATTTAAATACTAACTGTGTAAATTTATCAAATCCAAATCTTCGATTTGGTGGTAAACCAAAGGATCGACCAAGGAAAAAGATGCTCCTAGTTCTAGTCTTAATTTAATTAACTTGCTCTGTGGACGATTTCCTTAGTACGCATTATAAATAAACAACAAAGGCATTCCTATTATTCTGAAATCTTCCAGGGTTTCAGTACAGTGAAAAGGACTGTCATCGTCTTACCTCTATTACCTCTACATATTTATAATATGAAAGTAGTGGCTTTCCCCTTTTAATAGTAACCAAAAAATAGTTACTAATTTCGTTTATTTAAAACCAAGTATTCGTTACAAGGATCTTAACGAAAACACTCTAGAAAACAAAGATAATGGTCTAAAACTCAGTTATTTTCGACAGTAATAAATACCATTATTTTAATTTCCTAACCTGAATCGAATACGTTCATGGTTTAGCTAGTCTGGTATTTGGCAAATTTGATTTCAGTTTAGAGCTCGCCTCAGAATTCCAGAAATGGTTTTTCTTCCACTGCCCTGTAATATGGTATGGCAGCATGACAAGTCTACGATTACGACTACGTAATGTTCCACCGTTGACAGAGAATAGTCTATTAGAATGATAGATTCCTTTCTCGGTTCATTGCTTCTAGACTCCCTTTAGAAAATGGCTAGAAGTGTTTTATATACTATATCCTACATTATAATACAACACTATAACAATGAGTCGTTTCCTAAAATGGATTTATTGAAATTTAAACACATATTATCATTCTAGACAAGATATATAGTTAATATCCATTAATAGTTTTGTCCGTAATATGATAACTAAAGAGTTATAAAGAAATAAAATAATTTTTCTTCACTAGTGACGTCACAGTTTGTTGGTATACAATCTGTACAAATAGTAGAGCTGACAACGTCGCAATCACGTTGTGTCTTTGCTGCCATTCGTTAGTAGTCGGATTTCTCCGCTTTGTCGATTTCAACCAAAGATATTATAAGTATCTGCATATTTTTACGACTGTTACTGACTATTGTTTTGTGGTTTACTGGTTAGCTTATTTGTATAAAACAAATATTTCGTGCTTCTTCGTTTTACAAACAACCGACATAACACCGCATAACCTCAACAATTCGAAAATTCAAACTTCTAAGCGCCTTCTATAAACCGATAGCATCCGCATCCGGCGCTCCCGTTTTCAGCGTTGTCATATTGTTAAAGATTTGTGACGTCACAGGAGTGGCGGGAAAAGTTTTTTTGAATTTTAAATTGAAAAGATAGTGAAAATGGAAGCAGAAAAAATCGGAAAAAAAATCCAGCGTTAATTTAAAGCGAAAGCAACCCAAATAAACAAAAATAATATTTTAGGAAACGACCCCATTATGATGGGCATCCGTATGATAACTATCGACTGACCACACGATAGATGTAATCAGATAAATTACCGTAATGAAGTTTGTGATGATGTCACTGAGGTGGGTTTCCTGCACGGTATGGAAGGACGATGTAAGGGCGCCAGATTTGTTTGGTATGAACGTTGAACGATCAACTGTGTTTATCTGATGATGTTAATCGGGTTGTCCAGAAGCTTTTTTTAGCTTCTTTACAGTCATATGAAGATAGTTGGCGACATGCAGTGTCTGCTGATAACGGTGGTAATCCTTAAATGGTGTTGCTGACGCTTATAGTGCTGGCAGCCAAAGACATACAGTAGATTGTTATTGCAGATGCAGTTGGTACAATTCGTTGATAGTGTATAGTTGATTGCAGGTATGGAAGGATATAATCTACTGAAAAAATGGTAAATCTGGTGATTTTTGTGGTTGTTAGAAGAAATTGTTGACAGTTAATATATCAGTGATGGGTTTGATTGGATTGATACAAATAATTAAACAAATAGAGACAATTCTTAGAACCAAACGTCTGATATTGTGCTACGGGGTAGAAAGTTAGTATCGACCGGCTAGGTGATCCCTCTCATTGTCGTAGATGGAAATGCAGCAGGGCCTGTGCAACCCAGCACACACAAAAATTAGACTTGCGCCTCCCTTGAACACAAGGTACCAACTGAATGTGGATTTGGGGTATCATACTAGCTGAGGGACGCTAAATATCGAATGGAAATTTTACAAATCCGCATGAAGTCGTGGACTATCTGCAATACAGAAAGTTCCAAACCTTAGAATGATGACAGACCAAGTCGAATGGAGAAGACAAAATGCCGGAAAGACAACGACTGCCTTCTTCACACACAACGCTGACGTACTGATCGGATAGCGATGATACAATATTCAACTTTCCAAGAAAAGCAGTAGTTTAGTTTTAAGGCTCCTCTACAACCCAGTGGAATGGCTAGTTGATGAGTGCAGTTGAATGAAGAACAGCAACAGTCGAGATGAATGTTGGAGTTGATGCTAATGTTGATAGCGATACTGATACGACGAGAACAGATGCAACTGGCGGTCTTACAGTTCAACCTAGTTGCTGTCGAATGCATTTTGGAATTTATTATTGTTGCGGTGGCGGTAGTGAGTGATGGAATCAGTCGGTCGATGGTACTGAAGGTGCTCGAAAATCGTTGAGAGTTGTTGGAGATTGTTGATATCAAGAGGGTGGATGACACTGAAAAGAATTGAAAAAAAAAGTAAATGGGAGTTAACTGAGAGTGGGGACTTGGTTGTTAGGAGTCATATGACGGATGAATGGTATGTTAGTTTGGTTAATGGGATTTATATGTAGAAATGTCAGACAAAAGTGTTCTTCTCAGAACTGGGGTACGGTGACCGCTTGCCAGGGAATGTCGAGCAGCCGTGGACTGATGGGTTAAGAAACCTCAGGCTCAGGTACCTTACTGCAGAAGGATAATCACGGCCTGTAGGAAGGATCAATAGCTCGCAATAATGATAAAAATGCTACAGCCGATCTTACGCTTTCACCGAATAGTGCGGGGATCGGGCTGATGGAGTAAATTTACGAGCGGTTTGCAATCTGGACCCCACAACCGACATAGCTGAGCAGGTACGGGTAAGACGAGGTGAAGTTTTGTTTTTAAAATGTAGCCTTTCCTTATTACTGGAAATATAAAATTTCTAAACCTAAACATAGGCTGTTTTGTTTCCATCTACTTTCTTAGAGCCACAAATATTGATCCGCAACAGTGATTAATTTATTTACTTTTACAAGAAAACAATCAATGAAATCTAAAAATAATTTTAACGAAATAACAATAAGCAAAGAATAATGTAATCATCACATACTTTCCTCCTAAACCACATTATACGCGCGGAAGAAAGTAAATCTTCCACTTTTAGCGTTAAATTTTCATCACCGTGCAGGTTTTTATTCCTTTTTTAACAAATTTACACGTTTGCACATAAAATTTCCACATTTTAAAGTGAATTTATAAACATTTTCGTAAAAGTGTTAATATTTTCTATTGCGGCAAATTCCACCCCAAGCATATTTAAATACCACAGCGTGGACGGTTTATTTGGCGGCTGTTTGAGCTTTATGCTAGGCATTAGCGACCGTTAACTCTAATTGTGACTCTTATTGTTGTTTATGTAACGGTCAAACCAACAGAGTCCAACAAATATCAGATGAGAGAGAACTGACCGAATTCGAAATTCCTTTTGTTTAATAAACGACACTTTGTTCCAGGCTCCTTCCTCTATGCCGCCCAGTGTGAAAATGGAACATAATTAAAAGACTTAAAAGCTTAGGGCTCGTTAAATGGGATTTTCTATTATTACCGTAGTCAATTTTACACAATAAGTTAAGCAGTTTTTAATTTAATATTGAAGATGCTTCGAAAATTATTTTTAAAGTAAACTTTTCAATTAAATGCTGGTAACTTTTAAACAGTTTTGTTTAAATTTTTAGTACACAAAAAACAAATTAAAAAATTCTTTCTAAATTTTAAATTAAGCAAAACAAAGAACGTAAAACAATTTTTATACTTCTGCAAAAAGTTGAATTTACATAAGAAGAACTTAAATATAGAACTAATTAAAAACAAACAGCATATGTTGGCTGCTACTAAATTCACACCAGACGTCTAGAATTTATGAAGGTGACATACAGAGGGCAACCGAAATGTATGCACAGGACCCGATACTTACGAAAATGAAGAAAAATGTTTCATAAATGTGCGAACGAAGATGACACCACACGCTAATCGTAGAATTAGAAATTCAATCTCTAATATTTTACTTTGTATTTTCAAAACAAAGTAAAAACAGCATTCAAAAATTTAAATACTAAAGATTTCAAACAATTCAGTTTTGGTCAAAAACGATGCTTCTCACAAGAAAAAATGTCCAGCAACTTTTTTCTCAAAAATTGAATGCAACTATTTCTAGGAAAAAACGTTTGCGTTCTTAGTTTGCTTGCTTCCTTTTACTCCAGTGCGTTAAAAACTCAATATTAAATTCTGGTGCTTTATACCCTGGTGTATTATCAAACACACAGTCTTAGAAACCGTTTATTTTTCTTATAATGAATACTACAGACCTTGTGACTATCAGACGCATTTTTGCTGCATTCTATTTTTTGGCAACAAAATATACTTTGATAGGATGCCTATTTTTTACTTTTTTGATAATTTTAAATTCAAATTAATGCTACGCTGTAAAATATAAATTACTATTCAGCGTTTTGTAAGTAGTAACTCTTGATATACAACCCTTGGCAGAAACTTCTTTCGCATAGGTAAAAGACATAATATTAAAGCAAACTCAAAATCAATCAGTCTCACTAATTTAGAAAAACCATCCATAGCATTTTACATTTCATTAACAGTATTCCTACAACCAGAGCAAAACTGACAATATACAACTTCAATGTCACGAAAAATTGAAAGAATTAGTCTTCACGTGCCAAGGGGATTTACATATGTCTCACTATATTCGATATGAAGTAGTCCCTTATATCTTTGACTATCAGCAACAACAACATACTGTAGACATAACCAGTATGTCCAATAGGGACAGAATACTTATTAGTCGTCATGAGTGATGATTCCGTTTTTGCCAATCTTTAATTTATTTAGGAAAATTCGATACAGTTCGATATATTAAAGATGTCTCAGAACTCATTGTTATACGAGGGTGGTCTGAAAAGTTTCCGACCTAACAAAGATACAAGACATTTTTTCTGAAAATTTTTTTTTATTTTTCAACATAGTATCCTTGTAACTCTACACACTTCTCCCAGCAATGCTCCCATCTCTGTAAACCGTCCAAATAGTACTCGGCATTTTTCTCTGCAAAATAATTGTTCACGAAGGTGATTGCCTCTTCATTTGACGAAAATCTTTGTCCTCCGAGCGCAATTTTTAGATGAGGGAACAAAAAGAAGTCGCTTGGGGCTAGATCTGGTGAGTAAGGCGGATGGTCAAGCAGTTCAAACCGTAATTCGTGGATTTTCGCCATGGCAACCGCTGAGGTGTGAGACGGTGCGTTGTCTTGGTGAAACAGGATTTTCTTTTTCTGCAAATGTGGCCGTTTTTTCGCAAGTTCTGCCTTCAGCTTGTCAAGTAATGATGCATAGTATGCTCCTGTAATGGTTTTTCCTTTTTGAAGATAATCGATTAAAATAACTCCATGACTATCCCAAAAAACAGTCGCCATCACTTTCCCAGCCGAAAAAACAGTTTTTGCTTTTTTTGGAGCCGGTTCCCCCCTTTGCAGTCCACTGTTTGGACTGTATTTTTGTTTTGGGCGCATAATGGTGTATCCAAGTTTCATCTACAGTAATTAATCGGCGCCAAAACTCGGATTTATTTCGCCTAAACTGCGCCAAAAGAGCGTTGGGAATATTCATTCGAACACGTTTTTGGTCTAACGTGAGCAAACGCGGCACCCAACGCGCGGACAGCTTTCTCATGCCTAAATGTTGATTTAATATGTGACAAACACGTTCTTTTGACATGTTCATAACCTCTGCTATCTCTCTCACTTTAATTCGGCGGTCGTCTAGCACCATTTGGTGAACTTTGGCGATGTTTTCGTCGGTAGTTGCAGTTTTTGGACGTCCCGAACGTTCATCGTCTCCCAAGCTCTTACGGCCACGTTTAAATTCAGCCGCCCAAAATTTCACTGTGGTAAATGATGGTGCAGAGTCCCCATACACAGAATCCAACTCATCTTTTATTTGCGAAGGCGTATTGCCTTTCAAAAACAAATATTTAATGACAGCTCGATACTCGATTTTGTCCATTTTCACAAAAAAACTCACATCAACTCACTCAAACGACTGTTACATAAAAACTGCGCGTCCAAAATGGCTGAAACTTTGGTGAGTAACTGTCAACAGATGAACAACGAAATTCAGTAGCTTTTATTTACGAGTGCTGTCATCTTCACGTTGAGGTCGGAAACTTTTCAGACCACCCTCGTACTATAAGCTCAATACTATAGGAGATTTATTAGCTGAAGTAGTTACTGTGAACTTTAATCTTTCTGTTTCTCGGAGTTACTTTAACTGTTTCTTATGGATATGCAAAATAGTACAAAAATAATAGGGCCCTTGATATTTTCTATAAAGTTTAGATAGCTGTCAACATGAGTTAGATCTTTTTGGGATCAACTTCCTCAAAGACACTTATACTACTTCATTCCAAAATTTCCTTGCAATCTTCGACAGCTGTCAGGCTATAATCAGCAAGCTCTCACTCACATTATTTTCTTCTTTGTCAGATGTTATTTCTAGCAATGGTTTCAAAAACTTCTTTTCTTTTAAATTGTAAAACTTGTAAATTTATTTCTCTAAGAATTCTCAAACTGGAAATATTCCCAAGGAAGTTTGCAGAAACTTTTCGGCTTAGGCTTCTACCCCACCACCAAGTGAAGCAAGCGTTTGCAAAAACGTTTCGTTCATTTTAATAAATGTAAATTGCCAGTAATTAATAATATCAAGTCTTTTATTTTAAAGTGTCCAACTATTTCTCTACATGTGAAGTTTCGCAACCATCTTCAGATAGCTGCTTTTTGTTTAAATGTCGTTTTCCTGTCACCTAAGTGGTCCTTGAGATTGGAGATTATTGTTTATGTCTGGAACCCAGAATAACAAAACCTGTGTTAGAAGAGTTGGTTTGGCAGTTATTCGCTGTGTCGATGCAGTAAGGCAATTTTAACTCTAACTTCATGCTAAATCAGGCATATATACCTTGACGCGGCGTTAGTGGAATAGTTTGCTTGACCGGTAGTGTACATAATACACGTACTTGTTTAACGAGGATTGCATTTGCTAGCAATCATGCCGACGAAAAGTTGGGAATCCGCCGAGGCTATGTGCTGCTTTACTGTTTGTATGTTTTTTATCTCTTTCTTAAATATCAAACATGAGATTTATGATAAAATGTGAGTTATTGTTACATTTAAATCAGTATAATTGAGAAAAGCTCTAATCCTACTCAACTTTTATTTTATAAAAAGGCCCTGCTTTCAGAATTAAAGTGTGTCTTGATTTATTTCATTCATCAATAAATCCTCAATGTACTATGCTCTACTTAATATTACAAACTATTTACGGTTTACCGAAGTTTAATTTATGTACATAATTAAGTAAGCTCTAAATTGATCAGGGCAAAACAGAAGCATAAAAGTAGATTAATAACTACAAACTACATTTATGTCTTCTTTTGTACTTTTTTCCAGGTACCACTGAAGACAGTTTGAGGTTTATTTTGTCCGTTAGACTTTGTAATGGTTTTCTAGGTTTTTCTTTAAGCGGTGCATTATCCAACTTGTTTTTATGTTTTGTTTTTGGAGTGTACCGATCCCTTTTAGCCTCTATGAATTTTGTTTGGATTTTGTATTCTTCTTCAAAGTCTGTAATCTGTGCAATACCTTCTTGTCTAGCTCGCTGTTCGGTTTTTAACCTGCCGTTAAATTTGTTTTGGTATTTGTAAATTTTATAAGAATATCAAGAAATTGAAAAGGAATTGGATTTGACTCAATACACTAGCAACGAAGACCAAAAGGCTTTGTGTTAGTTTGTATATGAACTGGTACTATTCTCCTCTTGTTGCTCCCCACTCTCTCTAAAAGGTACCATTCATGAATAGAAACACTGGATTTTAAATCCTGCAACGGGCACTATACTGCTTTTCATCAATAATAATAAATTATGCCATTGATAATAATGATGAGAAATGGAACAACTCTGTAAGAAGTAGAGAGCTCTTAGATCGTTTTGGAACTTAGGAAAGATTTAGAAACGCTCAGCAATATTGAATTCTATTTATTAAAAGCTGTTCTCAGAATTGACAGTCGTCGTTTATTTTTGGTTTCCTTATATAACTTGGTCTTATCAAAAAATTATTGTAACCTCATTTGATTGTTGTTTAGTTCAAACGGTCTAGATATCAGTGCGTCGAGTTGGTCCAGGTAGTTCATCGGGTAGTTCAGTGATTTAGCATCGCTCAGTTCCTTTAAAGTACAAATTTACAACTAAGAACTGTCTCTAATGATTTTCACTGTCTTAATGGCTCGACTTTAAAAGTGATGAGCACTGCTTATTTACAAATATCGGCTGCAGACCTAGCTAGTAAGAATAATTCCTCTGCTCTCTGCCCGAACCTATCTAACCCCCGTACAAAAGTAAAGATATTAGTTCAACAAAAAGTTTTCAACTCTTCTCTTGATAGGACAACAGCCTGAAAGGTTCTCAACTTCAACCTCTCAATATTGCATTCTCCAAACAATGGAAATACGTTTCTTTGTCCATCCCATATTTAAAAGTTGTTGGGTTCTTCTTTACAACTACTATAAACAGATGTCTGCTTAGAGTGCAGTGACCTGTCAGAATCCCATTTAGTAGACTTAGGATCGTGCCCGATAGCCAGTTTAGATTTGACAAGTTTACATCGGTTGTATGGTCCTTCACCTGGCAACTGCCGTTGCTGCTTAATCAACTTGCCTTTTAAGTCTGGTAAACCTACACATTCAGCTGCTGTAATATATTGCCTTGAAATACAAGAAAGAGTTCTGATTCCATGCATCAATTTTTGCTTCTTTGTGGGGTGCTCAGATGAGATTAACTATCTTTGTTCTGTTAAACTTGTCCACAGGAACCTTGCACATTAAAGTAACTTACACTCATGATAGTTGTTAAAACATTTAATAAATAATTTAGAAACATATAATACGTAGTGATAAAATTATGGAATAATTGGTCAATAGTTATACAAAACACTCAGTTAATCATGGAGCAACCAAATGGATCGAGCGTAGAATTGTTATAAATAAATAATCATTTTAAGCCGTGGTAAGCAAAAGTTTATTAGAAATATAAAAATTGTCTTTAATTTTCCTCATATCGTTATATCATTGCACTATAAAGGTGATATGATTCAGTTCGAGTAGTTTGGACTAACAAATTGTAGGTCGAAGGTTTATAGGCACACTGTGGTGGTTTTGAAACCAGCGAATCGAACTGTAGTAGATGGTGCTGCTGATATTGCAAGTCCATTGGGCAGCGCTCAAGAGTGGAGTCGTGCAGCCGGATGCCTACGTAACCAACGTAGGGTGGATTTGACTATCCCGGTAAAAAGTGGCCCACGGTCGGCCCCGCCTGGAGGTTCCAGGACGGGACACGGAAATTTAACACAGCCGACTTTACATTTATAGTGACTTTAAAGGAAATCAATACCAAACAGAAAGGAATTGTTAAAGAAGAAACATTAAGACAACAAACCCAAAGTTAAACTGAGATACATTTGACGTTTTGAACGACTTGAACTGCGCGAGCATTCAGATACCTGAAATCACGTGCAATTAATTTCAGAAGAAATCTAAATTTGCTTGAATTAGGCGTTTTGTCCAATCCTTTTTATTTTAGTAGTAACCATTGTCTTGTCTTGCTTCCTAAAAAAGATGGCTGCAGTTCTTAAAAATATAAGAACATCGTACATTGTATTCAAATTGAAGTTGTTTATAATTAAAAGAATTTTATAAAAGCTGCTGCATTTTCTTTATTTTAACAAATTTTACTCCAATTTAAAGGAATGATAGTTTTAAGGTCGTATAACAAAAGATTTTATGGTAATGTTTCCTCCTTAATGATTTTCTACTGTTTACCAATACAATTCGCAAACGATGTCACAGTCATAAGACAAAGCTTTTCGGAACTCACACATAGTGTCTTATGATGTTTTGAATTAAATAGTTCGCTGTACCAATGGTAGACCTTGTTTTACTTCCTAAGCTCTAAAAAAGCGTTTTCCTTTCGGATGGATTCATTTTTAAGCTTGGTACTGCTTACCTAGGAGTGCTGGGATGCGGTACTGGACGTCATAAGATCTATGTACTTTTCTTTTGCTTAAAGACTACATAGAAGAGTGTAAGATGGATTCTTGTTGTTTCGGGTTCGATACAAACTGGGTCCAAGAGATTCAGTAAGAGACTGTTTGTAAGGAAACGTTAATAACTAGTGGATAATTGCTTCTATTAATAAAATGTTTATTAGACTTGAATAAGATAATTAGAGTTGACAGTGCAACCAATTATTATTCACTTTAACTAACTACCCTTCACGCAATAACAACCTCAAGTATTCTGAAGCAAAGTCACCTAAAGAGGCCTTGGTCTGAAAAAGGTCAATGGAAAGCTAAGATAAGAGCTTCTTGACAAAAGTTTAATTTTTAGTTATCTACAAAATACACCATGCTAATTTTGTACTAAATTTTACAATTAATCAGAGAATAGGCAGTCTACGTACCTAGAGCTATAATGTGATAGCAAAGGAAAATATAATAGAACATCACCTCACACTTTTTGTGCCTTGACATAATTAGTAACGCCTTAACTAAAAAAATGTTTAGTATTGATGTCTTTATTGCTATTTAAACAATGCCAGGAATGAGATTGAATATTGCAAGGTGTAATTGACAACATTCTGCAAGCTGGTGGGCTGACGCAAAACTCCCATAGTTTTCCTCAGGATCTTGATGTTTACCTGTCAGCTTGTTGTCATTAAGATTCAATTTAACTTGTAGCGAGATACATACACAGTATATACAGCCTGTTCCATGAAAATAGTTTGCGGCTATACATTAAAAATTCAGTTCCTTGATATAATCAGATTTGTAGTAAGTTCTTATAAATCGATAAATCTATCAAATATTAAAATAAGGCCTTGGAAGAGAAATCCAGTAAAAATATTTACTTTAATGTCAGCTTGAAATAATTAATTCTTAGCACTAGCGTCAACGATATTTTCGTTTATTTATAAACAGAAGCCTGTATATTTTGCATTAAACATCCTTTTTTATAAAATCCAGCTTGATAAATATTGTTCATAGTCACTGTGTATTTTCACTTCAAATAATCTTCTTAAAAACGCTTCCTGCTATTTTTCATCTTACAATAAATACGCTTACAACAAGTTTTGATTCTCTGAGAAAAATAGGTTAAGGGCAACAAAAAGAAAAGCTTCGAAAGCTACTTACTTTGTTTATCATTTAAGTACCAAACCCTTTTCTTTTTTACTCGTTGTAATTCCAGCAGCTTTTAGTTACAAAAACAATTTCAACTACCAGCAGCAAAACAAGAAAAAACTCACAGTAGAATGCAGACATAAATGCATGTTACATAACCGACGTTTTGCTGCGGCTGTCAACAACGCATTCCGTTTTACAGAAGGATGAGGAGTGCATTCTGCTGCATGCCGGTGGTTGGTGACTATACAAATTTTCAAATAATGGCAGGCACGCGACCATAGTCCAGTTTGTAATGTATTCGGTGTGTATATCCTGCATGAGCAGCGGACACTATAAAACCCGTCTAAAAGCTGGGAAAACGGACATCGCACGCTCACAATATGCTAATCTTCAGTGACATTACCGCCCGCTTAGTGTAACGTGTCCGTCCGTTAAAAGGGTCTCTCTAGTCTTTGTACATTTAGCTTTAACAATTTATAATACACTAACGCAGCAGTATTTTCAGCAGGAATTTTATTAGGTCGTTTACAGTAAACCGACTCCGTTTAGTTCACGTTTATCTACCCTGACGTATTTTAAAACCAAAACGGATTTCTATCATCATACGCAAATAGCTTAAATTTATACATTGACCTTTATGTCTTTCAAAGTAAATTTATAGGTCTGCACTGTTTATTTCCTTTATCGTGATTTATATTCTTCAGACTTAATAGGAAATAACACATTCACAGTAGTATTTCTCCAAAAAGAAAAGCTCGTTTTAATTAAAAATTAAAATATCTAATGGTTTTATTATTCTCAAATACTTTCCTGCTAACACCCACAACACTAAATTCGTTTTTTTGACACGAAATTAACCCACTTCTCTTAATATACACACACATAGTTACACCACTAACTTGCAAAAAAAGGGTAAAAAGTCTCTTTATACCTGCACCTTTCCATTATCTTGTGCTTTAAAGTACCACCATTTAATTTCTCGTAAAAAGTACAATGAAATAACTGAAGCAAACCGTTGACCCCTTCCAATTTTTTTCCAACTCAACCCGGCAATGAAATGCGCTGACAGTTACAACAGCCCAGTGTGTCACGTACTAAAACATTCATCATTTTTGGTTCTCTCAAAAAAAAGCAACGTCGCAAAAATTTTTTAACTGTAAACCGAATGAATATGCGAGAACAGGAAAAATACGTTGATACATTTTTTTCAAGATTCCTAATATAACTGGCGTGAGAAGGTCAACGCTACAAGTGATTTCAGTCACGCTAGGGGGGTTGGTCAGAGCGAACTCGAACTGGGTAGGGTTAAGAATGAGAGAGTGTCATTTCTAATGTTTTTATGTCATGGTTACAGATTGGAGAGACTCCCAACCCAGAACTACGACTTATCACTAGCAGTTTTGATAAAGTGAAGTACAAGGGTAAGTTACACTTTGAAATTTAAAATTCATAATTTCTCTTGCATGTTTGAATAAATCAAAAAAATAGGGCTTGCACCCTGCGAAAGACAGGGATAAATTTAGCTAATCATATTTAAGTGCTCTAGCAAATACTTGAATTTTAAGTGTTCTCACTTTTGATAGCATAATTTGATAAATCACTATGTAGATTATATGAACTCATTTGTAGGCTATACGAACTTGTCATGTAAGTTATCAAAGTATCAAGTTAGACAAATTTACAAAGTTATATAGAACTATAAATGGAAATTCGCATTGTTGTTACCAACTACTTACAGTAATGTGTAAATTTGTGTTAAATTTACAAATGACTAAACTGCTTACCAACTATAAATGTGTATGTACAGCAATTGTGAAGATTTATTTGTCAAGACGTTCAAGCCCAATGTTAGGGTATGGAATGGTAGATAATTTGAAATTTAAATTATATTTATTATTATGCCTACCTTCTCAGAAAACATTAACTGTATTTAGTAATTATAACGCTCTTCATTTTCTTTATATTAACATTTTTTTACAGTTAAATGATTCGTGATTTAAATAAATAATTAGTCATTATTATACACTGAATATTGGTCACCAAAACCTGATTGCTTTAGCGCTTATACTCTGCATTCTAAGTTGAAGCATTTAAGTTGTTGAGTTTTAAATGTCAAGGCAACTCTCTTGGACTAATGACTTCGTGAAATTTACAGTATTTGAAAAATGCTTCTAGTACATACCTTAAGACCTTCTAATTAATGTATCATGGGGATTGTAGTATCTAGATTTTGATTTCAAATAAGAGGACTGACCTAACGTGTAGCATTTTAACATCCCTTGCCAAAGCTTCAAATCAATTCTCTAGAATTCTGATTGAAAATCATGCAAGTACATTCCAGTTATCACTGAACATGATTGTTTACTACTCTTCGTTCTAGCACCGATGTAAACCACCAAATTGAAACAAACGCTTTTGTGATATAGCTTGAGAGATCTTGAAGGAAATCTTGAAATTCTCCATACAGAGGTGAATTCAAAACTTGTATCACCAAGGTGTCATCTTTAACTAAAGTATACAAGTGAAAAAACTGTTTGAAAGTCAACAAACCGCCAACTTATTTATACAGGGTGATCATTTCAAAACTTCCCACCTGGAATAACCCTTTAGTTAGTAAAATTATCAAAAATCACCGAAACGCGTCGTTTTTGCTTTGAAGGGGGACATTTAATCACCTACTCTAGTCAGTTGGGAAACTTTCACTCCCCCCCAGTCACCCCCACCCTAAAATTTTAAATGGCACTACCCCGTGTGTGATTTATCATTTCAAAGGGCATAAAGTTTTCAATCTTTTACATCAAAGAAAATTAAAATCAGCCCAGCCGTTCGTGAGCTAGAGACAGAAACGTATTGATTGAATTAAATACATTTCTCTAATTCACGAACGGCCAGGCCGATTTTAATTTTCTTTGATGTAAGAGATTGAGAATCTTATACCCTTTAAAATCATATATCACACATGGGGTAGTGCCATTTAAAATTTGGGGGGGGTGACTGGGGGGGGAGGGTAAAAGTTTCTCAACTGATTAGAGTAGGTGATCAAATGTCCCCCTTCAAAGCAAAAACGACGCGTTTCGGCGATTTTTGATAATTTTACTAATTAAAGAGTTATTCCAGGTGGGAAGTTTTAAAATGATCACCCTGTATATAAATACAATAATAAACAATTAAAATATATATCAAAGATTTTAACAGCGCGTGCATGACTTAAGATTATTAATAGAATACTTGTTTAATGATCTATAGGATTTTTTTATACCAAATGAACAATTCTACTTCCATATCTAAACACTAGATGCCACTGCCACCAACTTCGCGTGTAGTTTCAAATTAAATATTTAAATTCTAAGTGTGTACTGAAACGTACTTTTATATCCATAGGGTAGCTATAACGTACATATATAATAATCAGTAATTACCTACTGTTTAGTTCAAACGTAGCTACTGCTTACTTTGATACAAATCTGAGACAATAATCTTACTTCGCAAAACAAAATTTTATGCCAGTTACCTGTTTATACCTGAGTTTTGATGATATCAAAAGTACCGGGTGTCTCGACAAGAACGGAAAATTTCAATTTGCTGTTGTGCTTTGACGGTCAAGCCATTATGACAGTTCGATGTTAGACAGTCCGCTACTATTAAAAATTGATTGCTAGAATATTATTTCAAAAATAGTGAAAGTTTGACTGCCATCTGCAAATTGAATTCAATCTTGGGTAATCAAAATGTTTCAAATGCATCAACTGTGAAGAGAATAATCAAAAATTTCGAAGAGACTGTGTCGATTACTGATGTCAGACCATCGACACGTGTTTGTCCAGGGCGCTCAGCAGAAAACATCACGCTTGTTTGCCAAAGTGTGGCCGAGAATCCGGGAACATCCATTCGGCATCGTGCACAAGAATTGAACATTTCAAGGAACACTATGCAGCGTATTCTCACGAAAGATTTCCGTCTTCATGCCTATAAAATCCAAATGACTCAACAACTCAAGCCTACAGACTATACACAGTAGAGAGCTTGCCAATTGGGTCACTGAACAACAATAAGTGAATCGTGAGTCTGCCAACAAAATCATCTTCAGAAATGAGGCCCATCTTCATGTTGATGACTTTGTAAGCAAGCAAAATCGTTGCATTTGGAGCGACGAAAACCTACTTGCGTTTCATGAGAAGGAAATGGCATCCCCAACATGTCACTGTTTGGTGTGGATTTTGGGCTGAAAGCATCATTGGACCATTTTTCTTTTCTTTTCACAGTCAATGGTGAACGAGATCGCGGTATGGTAACCCAGTTGTTTGTGCCTCAATACACATATCCATACATCACGTGAAACAATGGCATTATTGCATGAGACATTCCCTGGTCGTGTAATCTCTCGTTTGGGCGACCAGAATTGGCCACCTAGATTGTGCGATTTAACGCCTTTGGAATTCTTTCTCCGAGGTTTTTTGAAGTTAAAGGTTTATGTCAACAAACCCACGACCATCCAAGCCCTAAAGGAGGAGATTAGACACTGTATCACTGATATCCAGCTACTTTTATGCCAAACCTCGATTGCAAATTTTGTCAAAACAACGGAAATGTGCTAGCAAAGCCTAACAGGGCATTTACCAGTTGTGTTGTTCCATACATAATTCCCACATGTCTACTTTATGATTCTCAAAGAAGCACCGTGTTTTACCTAAAATTTTAATTTTTCGCCCTTGTTGGGACACCCATACATTAGATATTTATTTGTTTTACGAATTTTCCAGCTTATTAACTTACTTTTCTCAGTTCTCATTTTTCACTTTCCACTTTGATTTTTGCTTAATTTTTTAATTGTCAGGATTTCTTTTATTAACCAGTTTTGTAGACTTGGGTCTTTCATCAGTCGAATATTTGTATCCTAAACTAAGTAGTTTTACAATATTCTAACATTTATATTACAGAACGATTAACTATCAGAGTCAATACTCGCTCCCACTTAACATACAAAGGTAACTCTCACCTTCCCATTAATCACCTCTAAGATCACCTACTTCATTTTCCATTTCTTTCTGTCTATATAGATCTGCCTGAGTGTATGTCGTATGAAACTAAGAATGACCGGCTAGGCGAGAGTTCACAATTTTTTTCGTAAGAGGATGATGGCCTGAAAGGTCTTAACCAACGGCACACTCAGAATGCATTGACTTGTCAAAATACCTATTAGTAGACCTAGAGATCTCCAGTTTTTATTCATTTGCTAGTTCAGATTAGATAAGTTAAATTCGAAGTAGAATTTCTGTTTTTCCGTCATTTTGTGGCCCTAGGGTTTCAAGACTAATTTTTCTCAATTACCGAAAATTTCCAAGGCTTGAGACAGTTTTAAAACTAACTAGTTCCGGGTATTGTATCCTCTAGGTTGAATGTAAAGCAGTAGGAACTGTGTGACTATGATGATACTTAGTTTAACATTAATAGTATATTATTCAACGAGCACATAATGTAGGCTATTATTCAAGAGGATGAACTTTACACACGACCCGAAGGCGAGTGTATAAATCATCCGAGTGAATAATGCCCATTATGTGCGAGTCGAATACGACGTTTTATCTACGATTCTAACACTTCTGAGGAAGATCTGGAGATGAATTCCCCTGAGGAAGGCAATGTCCAAATTCTTGAATATGTAGAAGTCAATGAAAGTAAATAATCTTTACAAAGAGAGTTTTAGACCTGAAATACAAGGATCCTCTGAAGACTATGTCCAAATTATTTTTCTAACAATAAATAGTTTGAGATTATAACAATTTCTATTTTGTTTATATCTATAAATAGGCAACCAACAAAACACCGCCAGTGAATAAAATCTGTACAGTTCACTAGTGTTTTATGAGTATGGTTATATCCCTATGGTTACGCGTATAACGACTATATTATTGAAGAGTCGTAGATAAAAATTATAAATGCTCCGGGTTCGATTTTAGCGGTGATATAATTAATTTTCACCAACAAATTAATGTGAACGTAAGAAATCTTTTGAGATTACAAGTTTCTAGCCAGGATTCAATTAATAACTTTTACGGTTTGACTAAAGACGCTCTGTATATAATAAGGAGTAATTTTAGTTATATTCAGAAGCATTTACCTCTAGGAATCATATAAAGGTGTTTTTGTTAAGTCCAAATTACGCCTACGGGATGCGGCGAAACACAAAATTCCTTTCGAGAATTTTGCCCAAGAATTCTTTGGTTGGAAATCCTATACTCGACTATGTAGGTTTCAGCTTGACAACAGACACTTATCCAGTTCGCTTCTTGTGTTGTGCAAGCCTACTCTTGTTGTCATAGATATGAGATTGATTATTTTAGTTGTGGCAATTATGAGACCTTACTGTTCTTAGTCTAAAACTGCAGTCAGCAAGGAAAATACGTTTTTGCTATTTTTCAATTTTTACAATTTCTAAATGTAGGCCTTTCGACTTCAGTACAGTTCAGGTTTATTTATTGTTTAATATCATTATCGTCCTTATTTGAACAAATACACAAATTCTAGATAATCTTTTTGCTTTTAGCATTTAACTTTTACCTTAAGTTTGTAGTTTTATTATCGTTGGACAATTTTGCATTCGTTATTTTAAAAAGATGATGTAAGTAAGAATAGCATGTCCGTATTATATATCTATGCTACTTGCAGGGTTCGTGTGCGATTTTGCAAACTTAGATTATTGGTCATTTATGTTCACTTAGACCTTTTATTGATATGTGTGTTTGTCTGCCTTTTTTACTTAACTTCCTTAATTGCATAATCCAAAGTTAACAGAAAATCTGCATTAGAAGAACAAACGTCAGTAACATCAAAAGCTTTTCTCGATAACGATTTACAATGGTGTTTGTCTCTAGTGAAAATATTGCTACTGGCCGATTTTAAAATTATGTATTTAGCGATTAATATAATCGTATAAGCATCATCCACATATTTTCTATATATGAAACTCCTTATCTATGACTTAAGGCCACCGTCTGAGTTGTCTGGGTGGCGAGTACTTATATTATGCTAATTGCGCCCCGAAGTTTGTTACACATTGAATTCCGTTTTAAACGAACAGTCTGAAATGTGACAACTAATTAAGTTGCATAAAAAGTTTAAACAGAAATTACACAAACTCAGTTACTATGTGGAAAAACGATACCCACTGTTGAAAGATTGTTTTGAACAGTACGTAAGTCAATAAGTAAAAAGGCCGAACAATAGAAAATTATGCCACAAATTAGTAGGTAACTGTTAGCGAGAAAAGTTAAGATAGTAAAGTTCATTTTAAAGCTCAAGCTTTTTATTTTCGGTACATTAACTAGATTGATTCTCTTTGCCGTCTTCGATAAAAGAAGAAAAATATGGATTACAGACAAACTAGCCTAATACATTAAAAAATATTCTTAATTAGAATAAGCAATTTATGTAAAAGCTAATTAAATTGTAAAATAATGAAATATTAGCATACATGTAAATTATTTTCGATTTATAACATCACGTGAAATATCTTTAACCTTAAAGTAACACAAATTTCAAATTCTGGCCTAATTTTAAATTAAAGGCACAGACTAACGCGGTTTCCTTTGTTTCTAGACCAACAATACAAACAGTGTCAGCAGAAATATTAATGAATCCTACCTGATTGCAATAAATTATGAAACGTTTGAAATGCACGAGAATGTTCGTGAAACGGAAACTTAAAATACATGGTAATAATAAAACCAAAGTGAAGAAGATGGAACGAACGTAAACTCAAAATCAAGAACGTCGTAATTATATTATTATTATGGATTAGTCACTAGTCTGGAGCAATGTCTCGTCAGAATACGAAACTTTCCGGATTTTAAGATATTATTAAATTCACACCCAGATTCTTACTTTAAAACCGACGAATGAAACTTTTATTAAACGACGTTGTTGTCACCAGCAGATGCAGCAATTTTATTAAAGAATGAAGGTGCTATTGCTACTCCAATAACTTCAATTAAATAACTACACCGTATTTTTAAATTAAATTTGTGTGGAAAATGCTTAAGTTTTCTCTTTAGAATTTTATTTTTCTCGAATTTGACCGGCACGTTTCGTTCTGACAGAATTTATTAAAGTATCGCGAATCAAAAGCTACGAATCCAAAGCATCGGAGGGGTCAAAATAAAGCCAGACGTATAAGAAAGGACCGGGGGAAATTCATGAATCTGAAGTAGGTAAAATCGTAGGGAATCAGTGGCATTGGGAAAATACTATTTGATTTTCTTTAGATTTTCACTACCCTTTGTCCGTTATATACTGTTTGAAACACTCCATAAAATTCCAGGTAGTTCTTTCGTTTCATTTCATGCCGGAAAGTATGTATATTGATCACTTTAACCTAAAAGACTCGTAAAACTCAAGGTCTGAAAATAATAATAATTTTGTCGCTCTCTCCTTTCAACGACGACCATCTTCAGAGTCCTAATAATTGGTAATATGGTTAATATACCTGATTTATAGTTATAGGTAATTATACGTCCACTCAATCATGAAAGTCACGCTATTTTATACAGTAAACTCGGTCGTATTATTTATGACACGACATTTTCAGACATTCGCGTGTCGCTCTCTTGTTCGTAATGAAATGTATCTGGTGAGGCCCGTTTTGCGATTGAAGTGCGTGAGGCCAGCGTCGCCTATTAAAAGGCCATTAGTTATTCCGTTTCCGTTAAGAAGTCAACGCGTGACGGTGACAAGCGCCACCTAGAAACAATTATCACATCGCCTCAAAGTTTCATTTGTCAAGTGATGCTCCGACGCTGCCGGCGCCGTCGACGCCCAACAATGCGGTGCTATCAATTTCCCGAAACCACTGACCCTAAACGCGCTAAACTGATACAGTAATTAATAATAAACGCAGAGGCAATTACTTAGTTTGTGGTATTACCACAAATACAAACAATAGTGTCAGTAAATATTATTGAGACTTTCTGACCGATATAAATTATCAGATCGTGGTGAATTACTATTAACACAAAAGTTGTAATTTGGAATTCCGATAATTTCATTATTTATTAACACAATTGTGAATACATAATATATCTGCGAACTGCAATCTATGTTTAGCATCAAATGCCGTTAGAATCTTAATGGATACCTTAACTTTGATAGTAAATGGAAAGACAAGTGTAAGACGATTTGTTCCTATGCCTCGTTTTAATCTATTCAGCTATCTATACTTGTAAATTAAAACTCTAGTACATTAAAACTTTTTGTATTTCAGGTAAATATTAACGTTGTTACTAAAATACGTCTTCGCGCAACGATTTAGGGGGTGCATCAAAAATTGAAAATAACCAGCTTCCAAAATCAGTGAACGACGACTTTTCTAATTTATCGCTTGTATAAAAATCATCTCATACTATGTTGAGATCACTTAATCAGAGTCAAAGCAGCTGGCCACAGTTGTTTTGCAGATAATCGCAAACCAGATTATTAGTCTTAGTTATGAATTAAGAAAACATCAAAAGGCCTTATTTTACAGAACACACTAACTACATAATTGCAGGAATTTATGATCTGAGAACAGCATGCATTCCGAAGGATAAGTTGCAGCGAGTCTGCTAACTGTCAGCATTATTCATCTGAACCACATACTGAATCACTTGCGCTAATATTAGCTGCGCTTTTTATTCTATTTTTGTGCAGATTAAACAACATTTAGTAACCCCCGCTGCGTACTCTCAGTTTATCATAAAGATATGTATGAAAATATTAATTTTTGGATACTCGATTTTTTAACTTTCAACTGAACACATTTGAAGATTATGTCATTTAGATTAATCGCTCCTACAGTTCTTCAATAAGCGACTTTGTAACAAGCAACCGGTATTGTCTAGGAAAACCACGGTGGCGTGGCGCAACGCAGCAGTTTTATATTACTTTGGGTCTTGGTTTTAATTCTATTTCTTAAAATGTTTCACTAAATTCGATATTTGGACATAACATGTAACATTGCTTTTTAAGATCTTTTTTTCAATCGGATATTTGATTATGTCACAATACATTATACAATCACTGTGATCTAGGAGTTGGAAATTTGTAAAGACCTAACTCATACAAAACTGTTTGAAAACCCTTAATAGGCAACTAAGTAGATTATCGCATAGGACTAGTAGTTTTTGAGAATCAAGTGCGTCTTGTTTACAAGACCTTGAGTTTTATTTCTTTTAGTTTAGAACAAATTTAAGTATCATTGAAATATAAATGTTTAAGGCATTAAAATGCAAGAAATCCGACATTAAAGCCTTAGGATAGAAGCAGAGTCAGCTTCCGAAATGTTGCAACAGAGTGTGACAATAGCCCAATTAACACCTCAAATTAAAGCCTCTAAAATTTCTACTAATGTTGTTCTATGAGTACAGGAGCATCGTCCTGCCATTTCTTAGATTATGCAAGACAAAATAAGAGTGCAATAAGGGATTTTGAATGTCTCAAATAATTTTCTTTCAGGACTTGTAACGAGAAATTTTATACTGTTTTTGAAGAGGTTCAGGCTAGGTAACTTTAGGTTACAACCGGTTCTTATCGTAGAACTGGCATTTGCGGACGATGTTGCGGTACTAGCAGCTTTGGCTCGTGATTTCCAGTTCAATATCAACATTTGAAGATATGAATTGGCGGCATTCAATGCGAAGATAATTCTTAGCAAGACAAAGAGGTTAATGGTTTCTGGCAGTGAAGCTAAACAACATAATGTATCCTTAGGAGGCCAAAACTTAAAATAAGTAGATGCTATATCAGTCAAGATGGGAAGACCGATGTGGCATAAAATTGGAATTCTTAAATAAGAGGACAATATCCGAAAGAGTGAAACTGATAGTATACAACTCTACCTATCTCCCCAAATTGCTCTGCGGTCACGAGAGCTGGGTGGTTACGCAGGCAGCGCACAGCCAAATACAGGCAATAGAAATGAGATTTATACGAAAAGTAGAAAGGAAGACATGAATTGATAGAGTTAGAAATCAAAGTGGAACCTGTGAGAAGTAAGGTAGAAAGAGGACAGCTTAGATATAAGAATACTTCGAGAGGAGTGATGGGAGCAGGGAAGGGAAGAGGGTGTTCCTGGCGGGGATGGAGGAAAAAGAGAGGAGAGGAAAGCCGAGGAAGAAGTGCATGGATGATGTGAAAGATGGACTCTCGGCCAGGAACATCAGACTGAATGAGGCCCAGCGTCGGGCCAGAGACCGAGCAGCCTGGCGGCGATTTTGTGCTGCCCCTACAACTGGCCGTATTCGGGACCTGGATTAAGTAAGTAAGTAAGTAAAATCCAAAAACACAAATTAATGTAATAATTAACTACCTTTAGATTGTTTAATTGCCTTCGTACCAGGTATTACATCGACAGCTAACCCTGCAGTGAGAGATCTTGGTTTATTAAATAATAAAGTAGATATAAAAAAAGTGACAGGAAAACTGGCCGATACCAAAAAGTAACAACATAATTTAAGAAGCAAATTTCCAAATACTAAATAGTTATACTGTGTATGAGTCTACCTTAATGTAATTGTTATTAGATCAACGAAAGAGTTGGTACGATAGAAACTCAATAAAAGTCCTCAGTAATTTTCTGAAGATATCACAATCGATATGGGCGCCACAGGTCAAGTCAAGCTCAACACGTTTGCTGATGTGATTTCTCACCAGGAACACCCTGTATATATCGGAAACGCTATGATAGCAGTGAACACTCTATACTCAAACTCTCTCCAAACTCACCAAGAGAGATTATACTGACTTAATCGTAATACTCTTGCTTAAACAAAGTTACAACAATGTGCATAACTAATTTGCACTGCAGAACTTACACCGTATAATCAGGATCAGTGATCCCTCCAAGCCGTACTGTCTAATCAAAAATTTTACTGTAAAAAGAAAAAAAAACGACTCAATCAGCTCGCTATACACTGGTCCAATATCTGGCTTACATTACATGTACAGCATTATTTGAGCACTCATTTGCATATACTTCATTTGAATGAGAAATTACTAAGCAGTACCCAAATAAAATGCAGAATTCAGTGTACTCCTGTTTATGTAATTAAAAATTTAAAAAATGATGAGAAAAAAATATAAATATTTAAAGAAGACACAAGATTGATCAATACAAATTAAGACGTAAATGCGGGAACCAAACATATAGATTTAAAAAAACACAGATTTTACAAATCATCTCGAAATATAGATATAAAAGTAACGATAAATTTTCAACGAGGTCAATAATACTCCAACAGCTTGCGGAATGGTCATTGACTCTTACTTGCATTAACAAACAACGCACACCACGAATAATACCTTATTCGGTGTGTACTTTAACGCACAACTTAACATAACCATTAAATGCTCAATGCTATTGATTAGATCTCTCGAACAAAACTAAGGAATTATTAATAGTTTATTAACAAAACTATACACGAAAGGATTCGATAGTTCCAAATATCACTAATGATTATAAAGTTCTTGTAACTAAAGCCAGGATGACATAGATTTTCACGATCCTAACGTAGTTAGATGAAATTGATGGGTTAATAAAATTTTAACCTGCGGTACTATAAATTGAAGAAATGTTTAATTTCAAGCATCTGCACAATTCTGGTAGATCAGATAAAGACAACCGTATATAAATCTCACGGAACTATTCTCGATGAGTTTTTCCACAAACTGTTTTACACAACGGCAAAGGAATTGGCGATGCATTCTTTAATAACAAACCCCAACCAGGTGAACCTTACTGTAGAAGACCGGCAACCCTCTGCCCACTGGGTGTCTGTTAACTCACTATAGCCCGCTCGAATTCGCTCTAAGCGCGCTAAAATTAAACCACGCCTTAGTTAGGCGCAACTGTACTAAATGTAAGTGAAACAAGGAAAGATAGAACAATCACCCCTATGCACAATGGACTAAATATTCCGATTGTGCTACGACCTGCAAACGCGCTAAGCCGACAAAATTAAAAGACGGAGTCACGCAGGAGCGATACATGACCACACTGCACCCTTATGTGAAATGGAAAATTTAAGCGTGAATTGATTTATATTGAAGCAGACTTATCCCGAGATGGCATAATTCCAAGAATCGCACGTGTATTAGGATAAACGTCTTGCAAGACCAATCAAAGATTATTTCCAACAAAAAATATTATTTACAAAGATTACTAAATAGATTGACGAAATTGGCACAAAATTTTAAAATAAAATTACTGAACTTTTTATTCTGCAGCATTTTGATGTCTTTTTGTGTAAAATTCATAGCACCCACAAGCTTGTCGACATGTAACACTACTCCAATATTAGAGAAGGTAAAAGTAGAACTTTTGTAGTTGATAATATCTCATTTTGTAATGTTTAAGTTGGACTTGGGCACTGTTTTAAAAACAAAAAAAAAATATGTCACTGTCAATATCCGTTTCGGTTGCTTTTTATGTTGAATTCACGATGTGTGAAAATAAAGTTAATTTAAATGTTGAAATGCATTTATTTATTTATTTATCTGACAATTAAATAAAACATTGGTCCTTCGAGCCGGATGATTATTT
>VTPC01000966.1:95906-117957 GCA_011009095.1 Ignelater luminosus
GAACACCCTGTATATATCGGAAACGCTATGATAGCAGTGAACACTCTGTACTCAAACTCTCTCCAAACTCACCAAGAGAGATTATATTGACTTAATCTCAATACTCTTGCTTAAACGAAGTTACAACAATGTGCATAACTAATTTGCACTGCAGAACTTACACCGTATAATCAGGATCAGTGATCACTCCAAGCCGTACTGTCTAATCAAAAATTTTACTGTAAAAAGAAAAGAAAACGACTCAATCAGCTCGCTATACACTGGTCCAATATCTGACTTACATTACATGTACAGCATCATTTGAGCACTCATTTGCATATACTTCATTTGAACGAGAAATTACTAAGCAGTACCCAAATAAAATGCAGAATTTAGTGTACTCTTGTTTATGTAATTAAAAATTTAAAAAATGATGAGAAAAAAATATAAATATTTAAAGAAGACACAAGATTGATCAATACAAATTAAGACGTAAATGCGGGAACCAAACATATAAATTTAAAAACACAGATTTCACAAATCATCTTGAAATATAGATATAAAAGTAACGATAAATTTTCAACGAGGTCAATAATACTCCAACAGCTTGCGGAATGGTCATTGACCCTTGCTTGCATTAACAAACAACGCACAACTTAACATAACCATTAAATGCTCAATGCTATTGATTAGATCTCTCGAACAAAACTAAGGAATTATTAATAGTTTATTAACAAAACTATACACGAAAGGATTCGATAGTTCCAAATATCACTAATGATTATAAAGTTCTTGTAACTTAAAACCAGGATGACATAGATTTTCACGATCCTAACGTAGTTAGATGAAATTGATGGGTTAATAAAATTTTAACCTGCGGTACTATAAATTGAAGAAATGTTTTATTTCAAGCATCTGCACAATTCTGGTAGATTAGATAAAGACAACCGCATATAAATCTCACGGAACCATTCTCGATGAGTTTTTCCACAAACTGTTTTACACAACGGCAAAGGAATTAGCGATGCATTCTTTAATAACAAACCCCAAACAGGTAAACTTTACTGTAGAAGACCGACAACCCTCTGCCCACTGGGTGTCTGTTAACTCACTATAGCCCGCTCGAATTCGCGCTAAGCGCGCTAAAATTAAACCACGCCTTAGTTAGGCGCAACTGTACTAAATGTAAGTGAAACAAGGAAAGTTAGAACAATCACCCTTAAGCACAATGGACTAAATATTCCGATTGTGCTACGACCTGCAAACGCGCTAAGCCGACAAAATTAAAAGACGGAGTCACGCAGGAGCGATACATGACCACACTGCCCCTTACATGAGATGGAAAATTTAAGCGTGAATTGATTTATATTGAAGCAAACTTATCCCGAGATGGCATAATTCTAAGAATCCCACGTGTATTAGGATAAACGTCTTGCAAGACCAATCAAAGATTATTTCCAACAAAAAATATTATTTACAAAGATTACTAAATATATTGACGAAATAATAAATTGGCACAAAATTTTAAAATAACATTACTAAACTTTTTATTCTGCAGCATTTTGATGTCTTTTTGTGTAAAATTCATAGCACCCACAAGCTTGTCGACATGTAACACTACTCCAATATCAGAGAAGGTAAAAGTAGAACTTTTGTAGTTGATAATATCTCATTTTGTAATGTTTAAGTTGGACTTGGGCACTGCTTTAAAAACAGAAAAAAAACGTCACTGTCAATATCCGTTACGGTTGCTTTTTGTTGAATTCACGATCTGTGAAAATAAAGTTAATTTAAATGTTTAAATGCATTTATTTATTTATTTATCTGACAATTAAATAAAACATTGGTCCTTCGAGCCGGATGATTATTTAAATGGTTTAGGAGATATTGGCAGTTATGCTTCCTTGTTTGTGTGCTGTAATGGACGTCGATGGTGATTCCATTTAATGTTGCTGATGGTCTTTGAGCTTGAAGAATAGGGAAAATAAAGATGAGGGCTGTCCATCGTTAAGTATCTGGTAACTGAAAAATCCTTTCTTAATTCCCTATCTTCACATTATTAATTTGAAGCCGTAATAAATAATATGCCTGAAACAACGGAGATTAGAGAGTTAACCCGTAAACGTGGGGGACTAAACCATAAATTAACTAATTTTGTCAAACACGTTGTACCAATTTATAATACGTTCAAAATTAATCCGTCTCTCTTCAAAATAGACTCGATAAATTAGAAATAATTTATAACGAGTTTGAAGGGATTCAATTTCTAATTGAATTCCTTGTCCCCAGATGATGTTTTAGAGGGTCATTATAAGGAACGTGATGAGTTCACTGATAAATACAATAAGGATTATGCAATTACAAAAAAAATGCTTAATGCAAATGTAGGTGACCAAATCTCAAATAATAAATCACGTAGTCGCTCATGTTCTAGTTCAAGTAAATCTCATTATTGTTCTAGACACAGTTCTAGGGGCATTGCAAATAACTTGCCAAATAATATTAAATTACCAGTAATTGACCTCCCAAAATTCCAAGGTAGTTATGATAACTGGCTTACATTCAAAGACACATTTGAATCACTGATTCATTTAAATGATTCTATAAATTCGATTCAGAAGTTTCATTATTTGAAAGCTTCATTGGAAGCTGATGCTCTTAACATCATATAATCTTTGGAATTTTCATCTGAGAATTATAAGACTGCATGGGATCTATTGTGTAATAGATATAATAATAAAAGATTACTAATCAATACTCACATAAGGGCTTTATTTAATCTATCACCAGTTGTAAAAGATTCTGCGGTATCAATCCGATCTTTGATAGATACATTGTTTAAACATCTAAGAACGTTAGAGGTTTTAGGTCAACCAACGGAGCATTGGGATACTTTATTAATTTTTATTGTCTGTTCTAAGTTAGACAGAGCTAGTGCTTGTGAATGGGAGAAACATAATACAGCAGATGAAATTCCTACCCTAAAAAGAATGCAAGACTTTTTAAAGGGAAGTGCTAATTTATTAGAGTCTGTTGATTTTAATGTAAAAAATAAGGTTATTAACAATTCATCAAGTCCTGTTCATCAGTTAAGATTAAAAAATGATAGTAGTCATGTTGTTGCTTTTAATGGAAAGTGTAACTTTTGTAGAAAACCACACAAAATTTATACTTGTAAAGAGTTTTTACAGTTATCAATTGATGATAGAATTGCAAAGGTTTCTGAGTTAAATTTATGCAAAAATTGTCTATGTTCTGGACATGAATCTGCAGGGTGTAAGGCAGGATCATGTAAGGTTTGCAAACAGAAACATAATAGGTTGTTGCATCCTACAGTCAGTGGTAAAAAATCTGTAGAAGAGGCTGAATCCTTTGCTTCATCATATGTCTCTAATGATATAGAAGGTTCATATGTAATGCTATCAACAGTTTGTGCATATATATGATAAAGCAGGGAACCCTCATATTTGCAATTGCTTGCTGGACAATAGTTCTTAGCCGAATTTTGTAACTTCAAATTTAGTAAGAAATTTAGAACTTGATGAAATTCCAGTTCATATTTCAATTAATGGGGTCAGTAATGTTATTGCTAATGTGAGGTCTAAATGTAATGTTCGGCTTGCCTCCATGCACAACAACTTTAATTTAAAATTATCTTGTTATGTTCTTCCTACGATAACAGGGTGCTTATCAAATGTCGAAGTTAATATATCTGATTGGAAATTGCCGAATAATGTTTCTCTTGCAGATCCAAAGTTCAATATTCCAAAACAAATAGACCTTTTAATTGGAGCTAGTCATTTTTGGAGAATTGTCAGGGCTGGAATAATTCATTTAGGAAAAGGGATGCCTGTACTTCAAAATACTGAATTCGGATATACAGTTATAGGTCAAATTAATATACCTAATTTGGGACAATATTGTCATCTTAATACAAATGAAAATTTGACTAATAATCTTAAATGTTCAATCCAAAATGATTTACAAAGTTTTGGTTGTTAGAAGAGAAGTCCATTATTATCTAATGATGACAAACAATGCGAAGAATATTTTTGTCACACAACGATTAGAAATCAAGATGGTCGTTTTGTAGTTAGAATTCCGTTCAAGGAAAGTATTCAGAAATTGGGCGATTCTAAAGAATTAGCTATTAAACGATTTTTGAGTCTGGAAAATCGGTTTGATAAAAATGAAAATCTAAAAACGGATTATATTAATTTTATGAAAGAATATCAGAATTTAGGGCATATGTCAGTTGCTTTAGAAACAGACGTTTCTAAGCCTACTTATTTTCTTCCGCATCATGCAGTGTTTAAAGAAGACAGCTTAACATCGAAAATAAGGGTAGTTTTCAATGGCTCGGCTCCATCAACTTCAGGTTATTCATTAAATGATTTGCAATGTACAGGTCCTGCCATTGTATTGTGTCTATACTTTTAAGATTTCGTATGCATAGTTATGTTGTTACGTCAGATATAAGTAAAATGTATAGACAAATCTTAATTCATCCCGATGATCAACAACTCCAACGAATCATTTGAAGACACGATCCGAATGATGATTTACAAGCTTTTAATTTGAATACAGTGACATATGGCACTACTAGTGCACCCTTTCTTGCTATCCGTTGCATTAAAGAATTAGCAAAATTATCTTACACTGATTACCCTGTTGCCTCAAAAGTCATTTCTAATGACTTTTATGTCGATGATTCAATTTCAGGATTTAATACAAAAGAAGAGGCAATTAAAACTTGCCAAGAAATAGTCATAATTTTAAAATCTGCTCAATTTGAGCTGCGGAAGTGGAGATCAAATGATACCGACATTCTAAATGAATTGAAAAATGATAATGATCCAATAAGTGTTATCAGTTTTATAGATAAAAATATTAAGACATTGGGAAGTCAGTGGTCAGTGGAATCTGATAGTTTTTCCTATCATATAGCAGAAATAGATCTGAATTAAATATATTTGAAAAATTTTCTAAGCTACTAAAGTTAAAACGTGTTGTTGCTTATTGCTTTAGCTTTTATTTGAATCTCAGAAAAGCTAAAGACTCTAGAATATTGGGCCCTTTAACTGTAGAGGAATTAGAATGTGCAATGAAACGATTAGTAAAAATTGCTCAAATTGAATCATTTGCAGCAGAATATCAGCATATAAAAAATAAGGAGTTTAATAAGGTAAAGACCAAATTTAAGAGTCTTGCTCCATTTATTGATAGTGTTAATTTGCTTAGGGTTGGGGGAAGATTAAAAAACGCTGATATTGATTTTGATGCCAAACATCCATATCTTTTGGACTCTAAACACATGTTAACCAAATTAATATTTAAATATGAACATGAGAGATTACTTCATACAGGAGCTCAATTGTTGTTGAATACTGTTAGACAAAATTTTTGGCCTATCGGTGGTCTAAACTTAGCAAAGTATATTGTTAGGAATTGTATCACATGTGCAAAATATAATCCAAAACCATGTAAAGCTTTTATGAGTGACCTTCCAAAGAGTCGTGTTACTCAGTTAGCTCTATTTAGTACCACGGGTATCGATTATGCAGGTCCATTTACTGTTAAAGACCGCAAAGGACGTGGTTCAAAAACTAGTAAAGCATATATATGTTTGTTTGTGTGCTTTTCGGTTGAGGCAGTGCACCTTGAATTAGTGTCAGATTTAACAACTCAGAATTTTATATCATGTTTACGGCGTTTTGTAGCAAGGCGTGGTTATCCATCTGAAATTTGGTCAGATAACGGAACTAATTTTGTAGGAGCGGTAAGCTCATTAACTGAACTCAAATCGTTCCTTGAAAGAGCCCAAAAGTCAATTGTTGATTTTTGCTCAAATTCTGATGTAAAGTGGCACTTTATCCCACCAAATTCCCCACATTTCGGGGGGCTCTGGGAGTCAAATATTAAAAGCGTAAAAAGGCATTTATTTAAAACAATTGGAACCACAGTTCTGACTTATGAAAAATTTTTAACATTATTGTTACAAGTTGAATCTGTGGTGAATTCCCGACCTTTATATCCTATGTCGTCCGATCCTAACGACTTGGAAGTACTTACCCCATCACATTGCCTTATTGGAAAACCGTTGGTGATGCCACCAGATCCAAATTTGCGGAATGTGCCAATAAATAGACTTCTTCGTTACCAATTACTACAGCAATTGAATCAAGGCTTCTGGAAACGGTGGGTTCGAGACTACCTCAATAACCTGCAACAGAGACATAAATGGAAGGATCAAGAACACCCAATCACTATTGGAACACTGGTTCTATTGAAATCTGAACCTTTACCTCCTGCTCATTGGCCTTTCGGTAAAGTAGTGCAACTGCATCCTGGGACAGATAATATTACTCGGGTTGTGAGTGTAAAAACAAATAAAGGTGTTTTTAAAAGATCCATAGTAAAAGTTTGTCCGTTGCCACTGGCTAATTGATAGTGATTTAATCCTAGAAAAAAGTATTGTTTTAGCAGCTATGTTTAAATTACATTCTGTACAACTTAATTACTTATGTTTACTTACCATTGTTAAGTAGATTGAAATGCCTATCTTATTTTTTTTGTGTTAAATATCTCGTTGAAGATATTGTTCTTTCAAGGTTGGGGGCAATGATAATATCTCATTCTGTAATGTTTAAGTTGGACTTGGGCACTGTTTTAAAAACAAAAAAAAACGTTACTGTCAATATCCGTTTCGGTTGCTTTTTATGTTGAATTCACGATGTGTGAAAATAAAGTTAATTTAAATGTTTAAATGCATTTATTTATTTATTTATCTGACAATTAAATAAAACAGTAGTAGAGGAAATCTAGGTATTTTGGGTTCAGCCTCAACGTTCCATTGCACCAAACTGCTTTGAATTATTTTACTTTTTATTCTACACTTTACGAAATTTGGAAATGCTAGTTATTTAATAGAAAAATCTTAATTTGAAACTATACCACCATCATTGTGCAACGCATTTTTGACTGAAAAGTTATCAAGCAAAAATTGAATAGTAGTGTGATAGGGCTCAGGAGTCAAATGCTCGTTTTGACATATTAGCAACAAAACAAACAATGCTAACATACACTGACAAATTCTATGCTGCGGGTTGTTTAAAAACCAGTCTATCTTCATTACTTGCTTTGTATGGTATTTTTAATGACATTTATGTTAAGTATATCTCAAAAGTCACAAAGCTTCCATCTTTTGGTTCTCGAACACTTTTCAGCTTTTTGACTGCGTTGCTTCTTGCTTCAAACCATAGCGTTGTCATTTAAATACGTTATTTTAGCCCCATTCGTTTATTATTCTACAAATTTAAGTTTTGTTTATTATGTGAAAATAACTATTGCAATAGTACCAATTTAAGGTGCTCCTATAGATGTTTTTATTCTTCTTCACTGGTTTATTGAATTAAATTTATTCAGCTCGACTAAAGCTGCCCATTTCAACATCAAAAAAGTTTTTTTTTTTACTATGTTTTGGATTTTAGGTTTCATAATTGTAAAGCATCGAGTGGTATTGTTATCATGCTCCATTTTTGTCTATTTAAGATGGTGGGCAAGTTTTTAAAAACGATATTATGGTATAAACTTTCTTTTAGATTTTCGCTGCTTTAAGGTTACAAGATTTAGGCAAAGACGATTATGCCAAAAAAAAGTTATTTGTTAAGAACGAAAGACGATTATGAGGAAGGTGCGTATTCTCAATGTTACCCAAATCCTACTACATTCAATTTTATTTTTCAACCCAGTTTGTAAAACATAATTTTTCGACTAGGTAGTATTTTTTTTAGAAATAAGGGCAACGCTAAAAATTCTTGGATAAAAGAAAACTACTATAGATACAACAAAAATTTATTTATAATTTTTCAAAGTATTTTACATCATGCTCAATACATTTGTTCATGGGGCAGAACCACTTAGAGAAAGCCTCACGGAACACATTTTTCGAAATTGCCTCAACTTCCTTAACAAATTCTGTTACTGCTTATTCTGAAGTTGAAAATGTACGTCCACGAATTTTCCTTTGCACTCATGGGAAAAGGAAAAAGTCACAGCGGGCTAAATATGGACTGTACGGTGGATGTCCTACTAATTTTACCTCGATCTTTCCAAAAATTCATTGATTCGAGCAGCAGAATGGGCAGTGGAATTGTCATAAGTGTAAACAAATTTCTCGTAAACTGGCTTTCAGTTGAATTTCTTTAATTTCTTGAAATATTTTGGGTAAACATTGGGTAATGTACCACTCAGTATTAACGGTTCTTTGATCCTCTAAAATGATCGTGGCCACATGACCACTCGCGAAAAAAGAAAAAGCGACCATTTTTTCCTACATTTCGTGCTCGTTTAATTCTTGTTGGTGGTTCTTGTTCTGAAATTATTTTTGGCACCATTCCACGAATGCGTTTTTTTATTCTGCGATAGAGAAAATCTTTTCTTAATGGAAGCATTAGGAATAAACCAGTTACATATCGTTATTTGCAATATTTAAAAATACTTTAAGATCACTGGCATCTACTTAAATTTTTGAACACACCGTCATCTTCAGATGCAAAAGTTTTTGTAAATAATTTGAAGATATTTGGGATGTCTCGCTGCCCACGTTTATATCTTGTCGTATTAGGAAGGCTAATTTAACGATGTGTAGAGAAAAACTAGTATTGCTATTTGTAGAAGGGTCATAAGATTCTACCAATAAAAGTTGACTACTTCTGTGTTCCAAAATTATTTCTACTTTGATATTTGCTTACTCCTAGTTTATTGTTGATCAATCTACCGCATAGAACGTAAGGTTTGATTGAACTGTCTCGCTACTACTCCATTGGCTGTTAAGAAATCTTTCCAAACCCTTCGATTCATATCTACAAAGAAAGCTTGTTAGTTTTTCATTTCGACAAGATTAAACTTTGAGCTTTGTTGGTTACCTACCATTTTTAACATTACAACTTAATGGTTTTAATATACGCGGTGATCGAAGAACGAAAAATTGTTATTTTTTGTCATTGTTAGATGCAACTGTCTATATAACTGAGCGTTTGATATCACGTCAGCGGTAGAACTGCAAGAGTAGATTATTTTTTGAATATCTAGTTCTGCTAGTTACTTCTCTGTTACAGTCATCATTTGCAAAAACGTCATCATTGTGTGAACTTTTTAGATACTGCAAATTTACTGGGGCCTTTTAGATGACGATACCAATGACATATGTATCTTTGGATTTTCCAAATGTTTAAGATAATGTATTGGTATGGTAACCAAGCAACTAATTTGTTCTATATAAGGCCTGTTTGGTTTTTATGAATCAGCAAAATTTTATAAAATATTTTCAAGTGCAACAACAAGGTTTGATTGTTTTATGCAAAATTTCATTATAATCTGCTGATCTTCAAATTATACCTTTAGTGTTGCTAACGCTTTTTCACACATACATATTTCTTGTGGTTCATTCTTTATTTTGTAATTCTTCTTCTTCAAGACTTTCTATTTCTGTTTCTTGATTTTTAGTTTTGCCTTCTTTTCCATTTTTTTCTAGTTATTCAGTGTTATACTTTTTTTCTATTCTGTAACTAATTTTTTCTATCAGTTATTGATTTCTAGTATTTGGTATATATAGGCGACATCCATTATTGTTTTTTTTTTCGTAATATATTACAAATCTAATTGGTTTACTTCTGGTTTGCTAAATGTACATTAAAATTCATTTCAAGGTATATTTTTGACATTAACAGCAACCTGGAGTATCTTGCAGTACTGCTCAAGATTTTTTTCATTGTCTGGTCTTATCATTTTCACCTGAAACAAAATCTTGAAAAACTTTAAAAATAGTCATATTCTTTTGATAAGATCATTATAAGTTGGATTATCAAGTCAATCAAGATTCAAAAATGGTTTCCCCAGTAACGAGTTGCGCCAACTATTCAATATGGTTAATTAGGTTTACTGACATTTTTGATGCATGATAATTATTTCAAAAAATTAGAACTTCTGTTCTGAACAATATTTCTCAGTAATATTTGTTTTTTTAAATTTCTAGTTTATAGATTTTTAGAATAGTCTGCATAAGTTAATGAAATTCAGCGTGCAGGAATGCTACAGCCCGTATTCTTTTTCTATCCTAGTACATGACTACATATTTTATTAAACTTGATTTATTTTGCTTTTTTAAAAGTCGTGTATCATAATTATTTTTTAGTATCAAATTTCTACTTTTTATTTACTATAAAATTCATTAAAGCGGTTTTTTTTAAATGAATGGTACTCATATATAAATCCTGACCAACCCTGCGCAGGTATAATTAAAGTGCATTAAACAGATTAACACACATTATTTATAATACTGACAAAAAATGTAATTTTCTTGAAACCACCAAAATTAAAATGCATCCAACAAATTCAGTTTAGTTCAACGTACGGTTATTACACTTTATCGGTTGGTGGTCTGGATGACGATCCCTAGGTGGATCTGATATCATCGTTACTCAACCTTTTTTTAACATACAAAAGCCTTCAGACTACTTTTGCCTTGAATTATTTATAAATTACAACAGTTTTGTTATTATTATTATTATTACTAAATGTAAAATAAAATATTATTTTTCTATAAAAATATAAACAGAGAATCCTTCAGTATAACAAAATATTAAAAGGTTACCACTATTGGAGTTGTAAAATCCACGAAAGGAAACTGGTAGGATTTAGAAAAGCTCCCCAGAGAAAAAATATAAATTTCGTCTTTATTAAAATGTCAAATTTGAAGTATATTATCGTAAATCTTAAGTTAGTGTTTTTCCATTTTCTCTGACTGGTTGTTGTTTATTTAATACAATATGGTAAAAATTTAATTTTTTCCGTCTAAAGATATTTCATATTCATGCAAATTGCGTAGGCTGTAATAACAGAAATTAAGAATTCAATATCTACAAAAGAAAAAACCTGCTTATGAAAAAATCTACCCATTAACTTTTACTTTAAGAAAGGAAATTTTGTAGAAATTCATTCATTTCAAAATTACTTTTTCCTAAATAAGTAAAGTACCCGTGTTGCTTTTATAATAATTATAAATTATAATAAAACTTTAAGAAAAACATTGTTTACAAACCGTCTAGTTGGTAGCTCAAGGTAGATTTTGTCAATAATTATAAATGTAGAACTGAATCACAATTAATTGAACATACAATTTTTTGATATTAACATGTTGAACGATCATCGCTCCACCAACTCTATTCTGTCGAACTGTGCCTGAAATGTCAAATATTATGTGAAATTTGTTTAATAGAACGACCAAAACCAATAAAATACCCGTGGCGAAGAACGTCTTTTACTTAGAATACACATCAAGTAAAATGAAGTAAAAAAAGTTGTCAAAAAAGACCCGATGAGTCGACAGTGACTGAACATTACCCAGCAAAATGACGGTGGTGTCTGCACCAAGCCCAATCTTCTTATCACTTCTATAAAGAATTATGCAATATAGCTAGCCTTCAGCGGAACGCATCATCCTTTAAATCCAAATCGAATTAGCTTTTCATGTGTGTTTTCCAAAATATGGAATCATTTGCTCTTCGATAAAGTGATTATGCAAGAAGATTCCAAATTGCATAAAACGTTATTGCATGCATCGATAAATGGTCGCAACTTTGTAAGTTTATTATTACAATCCAGATCTTCATTATTCACCAAATGGGAAAATCCCTTAATTGACTCGAATCTACCTGCTTGGCAATTGTAATTCTAAAATCCGGTGAATTGAATCGATAAAGCTTCCATTGTCGAAAAGAACGATAACCGCTCAAAAATAAAATACCTAAAAGACGTTTCAGCTCGTGCTCTTAGAAAGCAAGTTGAGTATTATTTTGATCTGCGTAAACGTTACACTAATCAACCATCATATCCAGCGTTTTCTAATCGAGAAACAACGAGAACAACTCCGCTCAATTTGTCAACCAAATTTTCTTTTGCCTTGGCTTCAATGTTGACCGGTACTTTGGAAAACTTGAATTCTCGGCTTTTCAGTTGGCAGCTCCGTACTCATGCAGAGTCTTAAATCGTTTGCCCAGGAGCTTTTGCGACTCAGCTTCTACCTCCATTGAAGCTTCTGGTACTTGTAGTTATGTCTAAATTGAGTGGAGCATCGTGGTCAATGTTTTCATCATCAATGTCCTTGTTACACTCATTTTATTCACTTCTGGAAAAATATATACGACATTTACGTCCTTCGACCGTCTCACTTTAGTCTCAACATCATCTTCTTCGTCAGACTGATCAAGAATGGTCATAATTTCAGCCATTTTTAAATGTCTTTTGACGCCACATTACGCTACAAAATTTCCGTATATATTCTGTATAATAACATGTACATTTGATATATTATTCGGTTATTTATATCTGTAAATACTTACAACTGAGAATAGTGTTCCAAAAATTCAAAAATATCAAAATACTTTGAGAAAACTACGTACTGTCCATAAAATACGTCTGTACTACAGCAAAGAACAACATTAAATTATTAAGGTATTGGTCCAATTGGTCGCATACGACCCATCGAAATGTGACAGCAGGTAACACCATCATAGGTGTCGCGGCAATAAAGGTGTGTATTATATTTCAGTAATTCCATCCTTCATCTTTGAGATATGTTGTATAATTATTTAGACTTAATTTGACTTTTAAATATTTTCAATTTTCTTTCAAAAAAGTTATTTTTGGAGGGTTTAGGTCGAAAGTCAGACATGGCAAAAATGTTTGTCGTAGACATATTTCTGGCTTTCAATATGTACAAAAACGCAAGCGCTATCTATTCGCCCTTTTTTTGGAAAAAAATTTAAATCAAGAAGCCCTCCTGGCCAAAATGGGTTAGAATAGTATAGAATAATGATTTTAGCTCTGCCAATACATATATAAAGTTTTATGTATTTAATTATAAAAAAGTTTACAACACATTAATTGAAATGATAAAAGGCGCTGTAAGAACTAAAAATAAAAGAATATTGGTGCAACGAAAAGTAATTCTTCGCTCCAATGAAATTATCTACTAAGACCATTTTCTTCAAAATGGTAAGCACTGAGGTACGAATTTTATCAAAATTCTAAAAAGATTAGATTCCAACTGGCGGCTTTGGTCAGTGGTAACATGTATAGTAGGGGTACTCGAAAACGTAATATCTAATTTTGAATAAGTCATTGCTACAATTCTAAAAGCTTAGTCTTTTAAAGAAATTATGAAAATATCTATGGGGATAATATCGATGGCAGAGGTGTCTCTTGGTGGTAATTACGTTTTTGAATTTTTGAACACTGATGTGGAATATATCTTTTACATAACCTTTTAAAATTTGGTCAAAAATACTTTGAATTGGTGAAGTTTAGAGTTATAGTTCCACAAAAAGTTTCTGCTAATCCGTTAATGGAATAAGTTTTAAAAAGGGTGAATTTCTAATTTGGTTTTTTCATTTACCACATTTTCATTGGCAGAATCTTCGTTTTGAACTCGAACGGTTTAAATATCAAGATAAAAGGGCTAAAACAAACATTTCTACAATACCAAAAATCGAATATTTAGTTTCCTATAATGAAAATTTTCTTAGTAGTGTTTGTCTACTATTATTGAAGTGCTTTAAGACTACTCTGACAGCTAAGTTAGATGTATCGATAACTACAATCATTTTAGCCCCGAGGTTCATGTGATTGGGCACAAATCATATCTAAAATCCATTGCAGTTGTTTAAGAGATGAACGCTGCTGAAGATTTTGAAGCCTTGTAAAGGAACGTCGTGATTTAGAAAAGAAACATTTTTACAGTTTTATAGTTAGACCACGTTCTTCTAAACGTTAGAAAAGTGACCTAAATGTTGGTAATATTGTTTTTTGTCTCTTACAATACTTAAGGCAGCTTTAAAGCGTTTGGGCAGCGTTGCGAAAAACGCATTGCATGCGTGTAGATGCGTTCAAACCAAAAGATGTAGTAATTGCGATTTTGCCTTTTTCGGCTAATGGTATTTGACTGTACGCTCTGTGAATTTCTCAAAATTTTTTTTCAAAAATCAGTTGTTGAAAAATTTAATCTGGAAAAGTAATTGAATGTAGTTGGCGATAGTCTACAAGGAGGAACTACTATCGTTCTTAGTAAGAGGTAGAAAAGAGATTGCACTTGCGTTAGATTTAGTCAACAAATTCCCAGTTGTGACATATACGCTAATTCTGCTTTAGCAGTTTTTCTTAGTCGAGACTGGTAACGTATTACTAGTTGCAACCTACCATATACTATAGTTAGTGTTTGTACTAGAAATGCAATTAACAATGGAAGATTCATTGGAATTGAATTTTGATCTATTAGCTCCAGTTTAGTTGCTTTGATAAAATTAAAGGGGGAACAGATTAATCAAAATTTTCTTAATAGAAGTCTGTAAGCTTGATAACCTGGTAGTTTGTATTTATACAAATGCTTTTATCAATGGAATATTTACTGGAATCGACTTTTGATCTATTAACTCCAATGATGATAGGTTTGGTTACTGAAACGATTGCAAAAGGAAAAGTGCGACGCAATCAATGATTACAGTTAAATAATTTGCTCCCAAATGTTTTTACTGTCAAACCATTAGCTGCCAAAATAATGATGAAAATCTCAACATCGGTATCTATTTAAAACTAATTATTTGGATGTTAGGTCTTTCATCTGAAAGACACGTTGTATTCGTCCAGTTTTAATTGTTTCACACTAAATATTGTTTTGCTAGAACTTTTTGTACGACAGCATGTTGACATTAAATGAGTAAAAGATCATCCTTTTTTTAAGTCTTTGTCTCTGAAAGTGATTGCCCTCTATATCAAGTTCAGATACTTTCTTCAATGTATCTTTTTTCCTACATTTGACGTTTTTTATAAACTAGAAAGAATTATCAGAAGATACGACAACTGTACTCCTAAAACAACCTAAAATAGAATGTGTTTAAACGGAAACCTTTGTATGCAAGCAAAAGAACTTTAGAATAGCGTGTACCTTAATTCTTGTGAGTGAACTTACAATGTACATATGTACAAACAAAAAGCTGAATATTCCGACACGATAACTCATCAATCATCATTGACCATGTAATTTTTCTATTTCCCAAGACAAAAAAACCACAACTTTCATTTTTTTTTGTCGCACCTTATGTCTTCTTTTAGATCTTGTGGTTTTGTACGGTAACGAACTGTTGCAGCAGTGTATTTTTAAGATGAATGATTACAAAATGTAATTAGTTGGTTTGGTTTGCATCGTTGGTATCAAGAGCTACCAAATGCTATTGTTCTCTCGTTCACTTTTCAGCTTTTATTGTAATCCAAAAACTTTTGGTTAGTTCACAATAAGCTTTACTGAATGAATGAAAATCAAATTCTGTTGATACAATATCGACAATGATACTATGCGATAATATTGAGATTTAAAGTTTCAGGTCCGACACAAGATTTTTTAAGATGTTTCAATTGACATGATTTTGTTCGTGTTCTCAAAGCTGCTTTCAGGTTTTTATTTATTTGGGGATTTTCTCGTGTATGATTGCTATTTCTTGAATTGTATTCTCTGAGTAATTTTGGAAGAAGATTATTGAAGTTGGGTTACAATTAACCCAGACAGATTTAATAATCATTTTTAAAGTAGCAAAGAGAGATGGGAAAAAAGAAAAAGATGTACTGAAATCTGAAAACCGAAGGCATGTTTTGGCAATTCTTGAAACTAATATATTTGGTCCAGTAGGCTAGAATCTTGTAGGTGAGCATGTGTTAGCATAACATATTGCGTATGTAATAAGCGCTGATATGGTGAACGTTGAGATTGAAATCAATGTTTACTTGACCAATTTTCAATTTTCGACACTTATAAGCGTGGGCTTGCGTAAGTGTGACAAAATATTTTGTAACCCCCTGCAAAACATTTTACTGACCTGACCTAAATAGTGCATATTTTTTGTAAATCAATCAAATTAAATGATGTTGGTCGACCGGGTTAACAAAAACTTGTCTTTAGTACAACGCAATACAATTCAAGCCTGTTATCTAATCCGGTGAGTACTTTACGCTGTTTGGGTAAATCGATGATGTCATTGTAAATTTCAAGGAGTAATTTGTACAGTTTCAAGCAATTCGTTTCAAGGTTGATTAGCATTAAGGCATAAATTCTTAAAGGTATTATTTAAATTAAGTATGTAAGTACGTACTGTATACTTAATTGAGTTCTATCAATTCAATTAAAGTAACTAAATGAATGAGATGGTAAATTATATAATAATAAATGAATTCTATATAATTAAAACTGCTAGTTATTATTGGTTGAGTAATTTTTCTTACACAGTACAAGTCTTTTTAAAGAATATCCAGGCACATGAAATTTTATGAAAATTCAAACTTTAAAAACTTAAAAATTAGAATGAAAAGATAAAGATAAAAAATAATTCAATTTAAGTTGCGAGTTAATTTAACAAATTGGATGAATTATTCAATTCGAACGGACCGACGACGTAGGCAATTGAATCAAAACGCCCGTAGTGTAGAGTCAGCAGCTGCCTTTTTCCTGAATTCCATATATTTCACAAGAAAACAAAATAGTATGTGTTACGCATCCACATATGTAGGTTACTCTTTTTATTTTATGAATTCTGTACCAACTATAAAACAACTTTTTGAAAACTTTATTAGGATCCGTCTTTTGCATCCACAACTTCCTGATGTTCTTTTAATGTAGCTTTGCAAACCATACCTTTTTTAAATATACCCTGAAGTTTGTTTTTAACATATCAAACTAACGTTAAAAAATTTAAAACATGAAGCTTTTTAATAAAAAAATATGAGTTCTGACAGCTAAATAATAGAATTTACATATTCGGGTATATATATAAATGTCTTCTTTTCAATTTACTTACTTATATACTAGTACGCAGTACATTTGTAAAACCAAAATATCGATTTGCCTTGCCTTCGCTACAGCTAGAGTACGGCAATAGTAGGATAGCTTAACTATTTTTAATTTATTCTAATAAGATCATTTTAATAGTTTTGTTTCTTCTGCACTTCGGATTTTCTCTGATCAGTTGAGATAACGCAGGAAATTATGCTGAATTAATTATGCTTACAATATTACAATAAGTACGTTTGCGCTTCCCCACGCGATAAAATATTATGCTTTCCTCGCGAAAAATATATTACCAGCACCTACAATCGTGTAGTTGGTGTGATTCTGCAATGTTATAGTTTTTCCCACGAAAGAGACTACACTCAACACGACTTGCAATAATTATCCTTCTAGCTTATCGCTTGCCAAAACTAACGTTATCAACAGATTCTACCATCACTTATGTAAAACATCCAACAATTTGCCTACACCCATCTGTCATCTCCAACAACGGAAGTAAACTTACCACTGCAGCTTCTGCGTTCGCGTGGTAACTCCGGCTCTGTACATGCTCACTGCTGTGGGGTCTTTCGACGTCCCTGGGTGTTTTCTATTTCCATTAAGGAATTCCTCTTGTTTATTGTTTATTTTCTTCTTGTCGTGCTAGCTCTTTGCTAAAGCAAATTTCATAGATTTCAACAAGACTGTTACTGAAATGAGAGCATCAACTGGATACTCTATTTGCGGACGTTTTTGAGGTTTGATCTACTATTTGGGATTTGGGAGTTTCATTGGAGTTTATCCTTCTTGGTCAGGAGAAGTATTATCACCGTCCAACAAAGCCTGGGCAGTTTTCCTTTTGTTGACAGCAATACGTAGTCTCGACATCTTGAATCGAGAGAGATCCACATTGCAAGTTATAGGCTGCTGGTGCAAGTCACGTGAACACATTAATCTCAACTCAACCCTCTTGACCCTTGCCTTGTTTTCAACTGTTACTATTGCGATTTTTTTATTTTCTGTACAAGATAAATTCTACATCAGCATACTTGTATTGATTTCAGGTTTTGCGTTATCCTTAAAAAGTATTACAGCTATTATTGCCTATGAAACTAGCTTTCCCTACATTTATCTTTAACACCACAAAAAAATGAAATCTAAAGCAAGGATCAAGCATTAATTATGACGCACCCCAAAGTTGAAGATTCCGTTTGAGCGTACTGTTGTGGTGGCGCCCGTCGTTCCCTTCGTTCGATGCGACGCTCATTCTTCACCCCACCAGACGAAAGCTGCAGTCTTCTGGCTAACAACTTTAAATACATGGGACTGAAGAAGAGTTTAAATAGTTTCTAAAGCCACAGGAATCAACAGTGAAGATTATGATGATGGTACTGCACTGACCCTGATTGATCAATAAATTCGAAAACAGGATTGTTTATTGATTGTATGAATCTTAAATATTGAACATTTTCTTCCGTTTGAAATAAACACTATAAGTATTAACAAAGTGTTGTACTTTAGGTAGTTTGCAAGTTGTTCTGATGCAGGGTTAGGTAGCTAAGGTAAGATTATGAAGTCACCTAGACTTTGTAAACCTTCAAGACGCCAGAAGCTACAGAGGTATTAAGTTAGTAAATACGAGTACAAAGGTTTGCAAATCCGACTTGATTCGAGCATTAAGATACCAACCGAAAGTTTTTGGGCTTACAATTACAATTACCAGTAGGTTTTAGAGCATTAAAGGGACGAGATTGAATAGCAAGTGATGATATTTCTTATTATGTATGTAGCGTATTGTGCAAGTTATTCTCTTATCATTAATTAAATATCCCAAAATATATAAAAAATTAATTTTGTGTTTATCAATCAAGCATTTAGTTTTGATTTTAACTGCTAAGCTAAATTATACATACCTGCATTAATTATCAATATCCACAGCCTTAATATAATTATATTATAAATTTCTGATCGTTGATTATTTACAACTGACGTTAAATCTATTTCGTCGTTAATATTAATGTCTATTGTATCATGAAATTAATTTATTTTAATAAAAACAATTTGAATATAAATGATTTTGTCAACGGTATTAACTATCATCAGCTCTATTGTGATTGTTAGTTTATTTAATACCTCATTTTATTCAATCTAATTGCATTAAATTTAATTCATTGAAGTGGTAAATAAATACATCAGAGCTCTACAGTTTTCACAACCATATAGAAACAAAATTTATCTAGTTAGTAAAACGATTTGAATTCTTCTTAAAACAAAATTAAATAGAAAATGCGCTCTGTATGGTTTAATATCCAAAGCATCTTAAAGGATTCTTTCTGAAAACTATTCTTGAAGTTTCTTCGTACAGTTTCTCTAAACCCTAAATAACATCATGCAAAGCTTGTCAATAAACAAAAATAAAATGTTTCTTTGAACAACTCCCTATTATTCGTTCTGTAAGTCGATTAGACGTTCCAGTATCAATGGAAAACAGGCTGTAAGCGATATATAAAAGAAAAACGAATGCATAGCTTGCATTGTGGCAGTGCTAGATACATAGTACATAAGTACGAGTAGCGTCTCCTCGACCCGGCTCGAGTTGCAAAAGCTCGTAAGCTCCACAATCCGATTACCGGCTGCTTTGCACCTTGGCCCGCGTTAAGTCTAAACTGCTACCAACCCAGAGGAATCAATTTGTGCGGTTTTGTAACAATGCAGGAGTGCTATAACTAAACGGTCTCCCATTTATAACAACATTAGTGGAACTTGTGTAATTATACCGGCTAGTGGCACTCCAACCTATGTAGATATTGTAACATTTCTATTCAACGGTGTTGCTTTCACAACCTGATCTCATTACAAAGTTCGCGTCAGGCTTGATGATTGAATTATGTTGCCGCACACTTACACATATACGTATATCATAATTTACAGTTGACACTTGACATTGTGCTGCTTTGTCAAAATATATCAAGTTTTAAACTTTAATTTAAAAACATTTTGGGGATGTATGTGCTCTCATTTGATTAGGATGGTTAATTAAGCCTTTTCGTTTACCTATTTACGCATTTACAGAATAATTGTGGTCCAATAAAATCACATTGTCGCGCGTATTAATTTAATAAGCAAAGTATGATCAAAAATTATTCTTATTGATTAGTTGGCTATAAGTAAAGACATGCTGGGCTCTCCAAAATTAGCCGCCCCTGATAAAAATAATTTTTGATCGTTTTTTTTTTTAAACACTTTGTTTTAACAACAATGTTAGTAGTGAAATAAACGTCATTTGTCAAAAGTCATTGTTAAATTCCATTCAATATAGATAGTGATAGACACCGTGATGTAATGGTCGTATAAAAAGAATTCTCAAAGAAAAATTTTTGCGCGCACCATAAACACTCGACGGTTTATGATTTTCAAGTTTAAACATTATAGGAGACTATAGTACAAAATTAGGATCAACCTATCGCGTAACCTCTAGATGCTTACGCGGACTTATGTGGCGTCCCACAAGATAACGTTTTAGGACCAGCGTACTCCATTAGATTTACTAATATCTGAAATGACTACCACCACCACATTTAAAGATAACGCTACTGTATTAGCATTGTACAGAACTAGATGTTAAAGCTAAAGCAAATGAAGATAAATCAGAGCATGCCACGTTTATCATGAAAAGAGACACTTACCCTCCCGGTAACCCTCGATGGTCTGCAATTACATACCTCAGACGGATGAGTTTAAAGACGTATTTAACAAAGTAATTGAGAACCAAATTAAAAATTATATACTGAATGTTCGAAAGACGCTCATACAAAAAGATATTGTAGAATGATCTACTGAATACACTAATGATATTAGTATATGGTATGCTGGTCTTGCAGAAACTATTTTGATCTTACTTAAAATTTAATTTGCGGTGCTTCAACTTCAATTACGGTATGGATTCTAACTTGCAATTTTCTCTAAGTAAGCTACTAATAATTGATACTTTAGAATATTCTAAGAGGTGAAGCGTTAGAAAAAAGGTAACTGACCGTTTTTATGATCCAACTTGCTTTCCAGTACAAAACATTTGTAGAGACAGTCATTCTTTAATACTGAATAAACGTGAAATAAATTGCAAAGCAATTCTGAATACCCTGTATTAAGGGATAATGATTATTTTCTAGATGCGAAAAACTATTTCATACATCACATTTGATGTTCTTTCTTATGACACTGTTAGATTTTACATTGAATTGTTTGCTTTCCAATCCTCCTTATTATCTATTTCAAAGCAGATACAAACGATGCAACATGCAGGGTCTACTACTTTGGTACAGTATACTAAAGCCCAGTTTCTATAAAGATTTCTAATATAATCTTCTGAAGAGAAAATAGTTAACGGGCGTGATTAAACAGTTCCCAACTTTGGGTCCTTTCGGACAAACAATGAACGTTATTAGAAAATAATTATTGTCATGTCATACTTGGTATTATGATTTTCAGTTAATAAATAAAAATTCCCCAAGTGAATCAGATTGACACAATTCTAGACCAAGAATTTTTGAAATAGACTGGGAAAACAAAACAAAACAAAAGAACATCAAACAAAATTTTCAAAATCCAGTTAAGAAAAGTTTGTGCCATAGATCTGTGGTGTTTTTAGTTATTTGGTCAATTTTTTAATACTCGTATTTCGCCAATTTTCTAATTTCACATAATACTATACCGCCCTAATAACTGGTTTTTACATTTGGCGGTCAATTTTGTAAGATGTGATTCTTTATGCAGATAATCTTTGTTTGATTTTCTCGATATGAAAGTAGCCTAAATATCACCGCCTTATAGCAACAAAAATACAAACACGAAAGAATAACTTATTATTCTATAGCATAATCACCATAGACACACCAGTCAGTGTTACTGTAAAAAAATCTCTTGTCATAAATAATATCTCTGCCCTCATTCAGGTTTTTCAAATACAACGTTTCTTAGTTCACCAAAGACAGATATGATAGTACGAAATGCATAGTAGACTTTGTAATAGTCATAGATCCAAGAGTCATCAAGATTGGTTTAAAAGTTCGCAGGATACAGAAAACACGTATGATATTTTTGATTTGCTCTTTATACCAGGGAGTAAGAAAGAAAAAACAAGGGTATCTGCCAAGAACAATATTCTATAAAAATAGAAAAGGAGAACTAATTGCCGAAGAAAGC
>VTPC01000967.1:0-10578 GCA_011009095.1 Ignelater luminosus
AGCTGCCGAGAAGTTTGGCAGGAGAAATGTTTGGTCCTCTGCTAGTGCATTAGTGCATAGTAATTCAAGAATAATTAAATAACCATTTCTTCGTGTACTGCGAAAACATCTTTAAGTAAACGGTAAATACTTTAGTATTAATGTGTTAACAACACTACCTACTTCCAATTTTAAGAAATATACCTTTCGTAAATCTAATTTCTGTTTTCCACTTTTCTGTTCCTAGTTTCACTAATTTTTTGTAATTACTGTAACTGGAAAAATGTTATCAATCACATATACCACATATTAATGTTCGGTTATTAATCGCTCACATCAGTATTTTGAGGGACAATGTGCTGATTAAAATATATGATATTACAACCGTTTATGCCACTCATAGTTATCTACCAATACCATGAATATGTGATAAATATATGTTAATTACTGTTTAGATTTGTTGAATAAAAGTCACATTTAACTTTTAATATACTTAATATACACTTATTTATGTACATTAATGGGTTTTAGATATCGATAAAATAATTATTGGCATTAGTTGTTGCATTAACAATTAATACCGATGTTTATACGATCAAGTTATAATTTTAACTGACCCCCTCAGCTTCGAGCTCTTTCCTTTTATATTTAGTGACTTACACAAAGTTGTGTAACATTTTCCTGGTCAATTCTTAAGATTCTGTTAAGGTTAAAGATGATTGTTACCTGTTTATTTCTAAAGGAAAGGAACACGCATCGTTCCTAGAAAAGCGCTTTCGCTGAAGGGCTGATCTGTAAGCTTGAATTCTAAAAACTATCTTAGTTAGGCACTTAACTAAAGTTGCATACGATTGTGCAATATTTGATGCTGGAAATTATTATAAAATATTAAATTTTAAATATTAATATGAGACCTAATACTCAACAATTACAAAAGACTGTGTCAAAAGAAAGGAAGATGGCATTGCTTTTTATATTAAAATAGGAGGAGTTTCGTGTGAAAATTATAAGCAGCTTCGAAGTTACTTTACGGTGAGTACGTAATATATCAGCAACTGCTGCTGTCCCAATTGTTGAAGAGAATAACTACAATCCAGAAGATCAAACTACAAAACCATATAAAAGAAAAAGACACAAAAACCATATTAACACACGTGATGTAGTGCAAACATGCAAGATACTTAAAAGAAACAAAAATTATAAAATATTAGTGCCAAATCTAGTAAACGTAGACGAGAAAGACCAACAAGAAAATATGTAGACGAGATTAAACAGGAAAAAGATGAGAAATTTGGCCATCCGGGGAGTAAAGCTATTATTATTATTATGTGAATTCGTCATTCTAAGCACCATTGTGCTGGAATTCACCCACTCCCGGGTACAAGACCTAGGAGGTTGGGCCTATTGCATTTATCGACCAATATTATATAACAATAAATTATTAACTTACAATCAAAATAAAGAATTAACCAATCTTAATAACCTATAGTTAATATCACAGGTAATTTTACTTCCATTTCAAATATGTAAAGATTAAATAACAATTAACAATTTTTATAACAACTTTAACATTCAATAAATTTAATTCTATATTCAGAAATTCCCTAACGATTCTACAAGTTCTCAGGATTGTGGCTTTTTGCACTGCATTCAATGTATGTTCTAGCATTTTAAGTGTCTTAAGGCTGTCAAGTAGAGTGTTAGGAATGACTCCGGTTACTGATAGGATGATTGGCACTATTTGTACTCTCTCAAGATTCCAGATTTGCTTTATTTCCACTGATAGGGGTAGATATTTGTTGACTTTTTCTTGGTGCTTTTGTAGTTGTAAGTGTTGGGTATAGATATCTCTATCATATAGGTATGCTTTTCTGTTTTGTTTATTAGCTTCAGATCAGGTCTGTTGGTATTGACTGTTTTGTCTGTCAGTACAGGATTATTGTAGTACAACTTAAATATGCCTTTTTCTAGTAGAGGCGAAAGGTGATATTTGTAGTAAGGCCATAAAGCAACGCTAACTAAGAATGTATAATTTCTGTAGCATTATCATGTCTGCCAATGTACTGCTTGAAAGCTAATATTGGGCAACCAGAAGTAATATGATGAATCGTTGCACTCATCTGGTAACATTTCCTGCATTTATCGGAATCCAAAGCTTTCTTTAAAATGTACTTTTTATAATTGCTACAGAAAAACCTTCAGTCTCGGGGCACAGCTCTCCTTTCAGCGACCACAAATTGGACTTCTCTCTATTTACATGTTGCTGCTGAACCATATTAAGATGTCGACCTTGCAGCTCCTTTGATGACTATTGCTCTTTTTTCTGTCGAATGTGCTCCGTCTGATCGTACCTAACTTCAGATCTGATTGCCAGCTGTAATAAAGTGTAATTCTTGTCAATAGCATTGATTGCAATATGTAGCGAATGGTCAGTTCTGCTATGAAAGTATGTCTTTAGATTAGATGTTTGCTTCTTGCACGCTTCTTTTATATCAATAAGTCCTCTACCACCATGGGCTCGTGGAATGTTTATTTTCTCAATGGCTGATTTTAGATGGTGTTTATTGTATTTTGTCATTAGAGTCCTAGTAATTTTGTTTAGTGCATCCAATTCTGTGTCACTCCACAGAATAATACCAAAGGAATAAGTAAAGACCGGTATAGCATAAGTATTTATCGCTTCAGTAAGATTCTTGGCAGTAAGATATGTTTTTAAGAGAAGAGATGTTCGCGTGGAATAATCCTGCTGTAACTGCTCCTTTACATCCTTAGCTTTTAGCTTGTTGCTCTACTTAATTCCAAGATACATATATGCCTCTTTATGAATTAGGCTCTCAATCGTTTCCCCAGTTTCAATAAATACACCTTCCTTGTGAGTTAATAAACCTCGTTCTATATTAACAGCTTTACATCTTTGAATCCCAAAGTTCATGCATATATCTGAGCTAATATTTTCCACTAATTTGATGAGTTGCTCTAACTCAGATTTACTACAGGCGTAAATTTTAATGTCATCAACGTAAAAGAGGTGATTAATGATATGCATTGTTCTGCAGGCAGGTTTTGATTGGAATCCATATTTGGTTGCGTTAAGAGCGTTGGAGATAGGGTTCAAAGTGAGGCAGAACCACAGTGGGCTAAGGCTATCTCCCTGGAAGATGCCACACTTTATCTGAATCTCTGTGGTTTCAATACTCCCTGAAGCAGTTCTAAGGATAACTTTTGTTCTCCAAGTGCTCATCGTGTGTTTGAAAAAAATTATTAATGAAGGAGAGATTTTATATATTTCCAATATACAGGGTCGCTAAAAAGTATGGAATCACGCTACCCCCACAGAAACGGTAAGAGGTAGACAAATGAAATTTGGAGATCTTAAAGTAGGCACTGTGTGCCATGTTTTGCAAAAAGAGCTAAAATTAAATTTGCAATTGTTTTTTCGTACGGCCGCCACATTGAATTTCTTTAAATAGATCACCCTGTATATGACACCATATCTCGATAGGGATTTTAAAGGCAAATTAAATAATATAAAGGTTGGTATACTTATCTTGAAAGGTTCTCGAGATAATCGCTATTCGTTTGTCAAGGATTTCTTAACTGCAAGGACGGATTCGTAATGCAAGTAGTTCCGCCCGATTATTTGCAAAATTCCTTACGAACATTTCAAAAGAGATTGTTTCGTTGCCAAGAAGTTAACGCAGCTCATTTTGAACACTTCTTATAAAATTATATTGTGGTTTTGTTATTATCAGTTCGTCACTATTTGGTCTTATTCCACCTTTTTAGTTTGTTCTAGCATCGATCTATTATTTAAAATAAGTAGGCCAAGGGCAAATTTTTACGGTTATCTTTTACTTTAATTACTTATAAAACAATCGCACACCATTTTTTTGGTTCCATTGCCTTTGATGTTTCACGGGTAACTCGATTTTGATAAAAATTAATAGTGAAATCCTTGACAAAAGAATAGCGATTATCTCCAAAACCTTTCAAGATAAGTATAGCAACCCTTATATCATTGGATTTGTCTTGAAAATTTCTATCTAAATATAAGGTCATATAGATGGTGTACTATTTAAAAAAATTCAATATGGCGGCCGTACAAAAACACAATTGAAGATTTCTTTTTAAGTATCTTCGAAAAACATGGCAAAAATACCTACTTTAAGCTCTCCAGATTTCATTTGTCTATCTCTTACCGTTTCTGCGGGGGCAGCGTGTTTCCATACTTTTTAGCGACCCTGTATGTAAAACCCATCTATGCGGCACCGAATCAAAAGCTTTTTTATAGTCGATGTAACACCTATGCAAATTGAGCTTTTGTTTTTCTGCTTGTTTAAGTATAATGGAGTCAATAATTAATTGTTCCTTACACCCTTGACTGCAACATTCCTTTTGCTCTTCGGCCATAATATTCTAAGTATCTATGTGCTCAGTAACTAACACTGTAATGACCGTTGTAATTATTTTGTATAGCGTGGACAAGCATGCTATAGGCCTGTAATTCTATGGTCTGATTGTTTCGTCGCTTTTCGGCTTGATGTAAGTTATCTTTGCAGTAAGAAATAACGGTAGATTGGCAGGGTTATTCATAATATCTTAAATCGTTCTTGCAAGGTGAGGATGCAAAGATGTAAATTTCTTGTACCAGTAGTTGTGTGTTTTATCTTGGCCAGGAGACTTGCAATTGTGCGTCTCGCTTATTACTTTTGCAACCAGCTCACTTGTAATTTTTATGGTAGCATCCTGCTAAACGACATTGTCAAACTTATTACGCTTTTCCTCTATCCATACTGCAGAACTGTGCATCTTCTCTTGCGACCATAAAGATTTCCAGAAATCTTCTATTTGTTTTGCAGTTGGTGTATGCTCTAATTGATTTTGTGCTTCCGTATTCAGTGCTCTGTAGAAACCTTTTTCATTTTTACTAAACTGGTTGTTTTGGTGTTTTCTTTGGTGTGACTTTTGATACCTCTTTAACCTCGCTGCGTACACAGCCAGTTTCTATTTTAATGTAGCTAGGGGCCAGTTGTGTGTTTTCATTTGCCTCAATTAAATGTTTTATTTTTTTAGAAGAGATTTTGCGTTAACCTACCTATATCAGCTCTTAAAGTCTGTATATGTTTCTTTATTCTAATTTGCCATTTAGGCTTTTGGTTTTTCTTGTGAGGCTGATTCAACGGTGTCGCAGTTCTAGTGAGATCACTGATGGTGAGAGCAGCACAGTAAATCAAGAGATGGATATCTTCAGTAGTGATTCAATGCTTACGTATTTTGGAAAGATTGCATTCATTTTATTGAGAATTTTGTGGTTTTTCTTACTATAATTCAGTCTAGGGATTGGCTTCCTCTTGTTAGGATCACTACCCGCCTATTGAACCAAACGAGTTACTAGCTCAGTCTCAAAGTTATCATTCTGACTAATCACTTTTTGTTCTTTTGCAATTCCGTTTATTTGTTGCGCTTCAACCACATGGGCTTCAGATTAAATTTGTTAAGCAACTGATTCCGCTACTTGTGCACTATTGCCAAAATTTTGCTGTCACCTTGCTGGTACACGTTAAGTTCATTGGCTGCGTCTTCCTTAATTCGCTGTAGTTGGGGTTGCGGTATCTTGTTGGACTTCACTATTGCTCGTTTTTGGTCCATTAGCCGCTATTCTGTAACTTGAGCATAGTCGAGGAATCTAAAAAGAAAACGTTTAAGCATTTCTCATCTAAAGTTTGATTCTGTCTCTAATTCTGAAGCTATGTAGTAGCATCGCATGACGTGCTGATTAAGTTCGTTGCTCCATGTCATACGCTGCCTGGGTTTACCAGCAGGCTGATTAGCCGCCAAAACAGCTGGTGTCGAAGTTCCATTATCCACTATCCATATCCGGATCTGTCTGATGTTGATCGGGCTGTCTGGTCCCGCGTTGTCCCCGATCGTTACGACGCTCGTCCGAGGCTTTCGTGGCTTTATTAGGAACCCTGTTACACTTGTAGGGGGTGGTTGGTGCTTTACAGGGTAGCTGAAGATCCGCGTAGTCGCTGCGCACGTGGGTAACACCCTCTCTGCGGTGACTGTTTGCAGTTTCGAAGAACTCATTCCAAGAAATTATTATTATTATTATTATTACGGTAAGTGTGTGGGTACAAATGATTTCTGTCGGCTTTGTGAATGGAATCTCAGATATTTTGTCAAAGACTTTCTACTCATATTAAATTAAATTTGAACAAACGTTTTGTAAAAATAGCGAACAAAGGTTTCGCCGCCAAAATTAAAGAAAAGTTTTTTGACCTCCAAGAACATACGGTATCGAATACATGGTTTTAAAGTGGTAAGGCTAAACTTTCTAGGACGTAGAAAATTCGAGAGGTATGAAGATATCGCGAACGATCTTTTTTAATGGTATCAAGCATTGAACAGCAACAAGAGTTACAAATAAGTTTCTTAATTCTAATGAAAACTTCTTTCCAAATCAGGCAGATTACTGGAAAACGTTACTAACGCAATGGATCTATCGTTAGACTTTGTTTTGGAAAACCAAAGAAACATTATAAGAGAACAGAAAGGTTTTCTAAGCCTGATATCTTATCTTGTATCCTATTTACTGTCAAGTACTAAAAACGTTAATAATAAACAAGTTATCATTTCTTAACCTGATGTGATGTAAAAGCTTGTTCTGAGTTTATTACGTCAGTAATAACAGATGACACGAAATTACATAAAAAATATCAAGAAACATAATTTGTTATCCTCTATTATTTAACACTGGAATAATTTATTATGTTTTAGAAGCACGTGGCCTACAGAAACTTTGAAGTAATTAGTATTTGACGTGGAAAATAGTGACACCAGGTGTAAGCAGAGTTTAATACGGTTGCGTATAATGATATAATTACACTTATTATTTTTCTATTAACGACCGATACGGTAATAGTTTTTCTGTTAGCGAAAACATAGTACCCTATTGTATAAGATTTATTCTGTTGTTTTTATTATCGGGTATTTGATATTAGATTTTTCTTTGTTAAAACCGACTTAGCTATTGTCTTTTCCGTTGTGTTTTTGATCTTCAGGTAAGTTTTACAGATTTTATTACTTCTAGTCTTGTAAAATAATTTCTTAAATGAGTAATGTTATTTATTTGTAACATCTAGCAAAATGTGCTCGTTTTTTTTGTCCTGCATATTATTTTATCTGCAACGAAAATAATTTAAAATATTTAAAAATTTGTGAATTATAATATTGAAAACCTTTTGTTTAAAGTTCAACTGCCAAAATCTTTGGAAAAGTCTTATTTTCCAAGAAACTGAATTTTTACCATATGTTTTTTAAAGTTTAGTTCGCAGAGAAATTTTGAATGAGAATGCTGATCTTAAAACTGTAATGTTATAGATTATTCAGAAATTTGTTGAACATTGATTTGTTAGGTTTTTACCCGCAAAGTGCGGTAGTTGGACTATTTTTGCTGTTGAGTAATGATTCTATGTATGTAACCCTGACCAGCGCCACAGCTAAACTGATAAACTTGCAAATACTTCAGTCGGGAAGTTCTCAATCAATTAATAATGACAGCAAATTTAGATTGCCCAAATTTATTGAAGATTATTTGAGATCGGCCATAGATGATTCAAGATCGGAACACTTTACGTTATTAAAGTCAGAAACTGATATTATAGATAATATTGATTTGCACAGTCTGATAAAAACTGGACATTTGTAAAACTAAGAAAAATAAGATCATCGTATCCAAAGTAAGATATAGGCACACAATATTTCTTTTGATATTAACGTTTCTCATTTTAAGCAGCAAATATGAATCAACTACTGCAATAAGGTGTTTGTAATTACGTCATTGCTAATAATTCTTGCTTAGAATTTTTATGTTAGACTTTTATAGACAAGTTATACTTTTGTTCCTAATAAAAAACGTGGTCGTTAATTAACCTCGATAGTAAATTAAAATTAATTAGTAAACCATACAGCTTTTTGACAGTTAAGACTATTCTTTTACCCTAGCAACAAAAAAGTTGTTTACGTTATAGTTTCTTAAATAACGCATTTTTCTTTTTGAACGAATTTTTAAACAATCAAGATACAATAATTCAGTTATTAGACATCTATGAAATTTATGGACAGATGGTTAAAGTATCTGAAACTTATTAGAAAATATAAGAAACAATAGTTTTACAAAGACAAACATCTTGCTGACCAATACCAGTAACGTATCTAATAACTACACATATACGATCAAAAGCACAACATTATAAGTTGACCATTCCAAAGCACCAAAAAAATCAAAACATAAATTGTAAAATTTCTCTAAAGTTTGATGTATAAAACACAAATAAATGTTTATTACCTGCGATACACAAATACAGTATTATTAAAATAATCGGTACTTCAGCAACCAAACTTTTGATTTCTCTCTTACCTCAATAGAAGAGGTGCATGAAACTCTGTTTAGTTTTAAATCTAACGCTCTTGGTTCAGATAACATTACGTTCATAACGCTAAAATATTGTAGTCCTTTTATCAATAAATATATTACTTACATTATTAATTGTTTCATAGAGTTCTGTTACTTTCCGTCAGCGTGGAAGGAGGCCATTGCTCTTCCACTACCTAAAGTTTCTAATGCAAGTAGTTACTCTGACTTAAGAATAATTAGCATTTTACCGTGTATCTCTAAAATTTTTGAAAAGTTACTATATAAACAAATATATGCTTTTTCTAACAACAACAATATACTATCCGTATGTCAATCCGGTTTTAGGAAGGGTCTTAGTACTGCTGATTCTTTCGCTACTGTCACGGATGATATTATAAGCGCAACTGATAGGCACATGCTAACCGTTCTTGTACTTTTCTATTTCTCTAAAGCTTTTGATACAATAAGTCATAAGCTTCTGTGTGCAAAACTTCAGTCGTACGGGCTTGTCAATACTGCAGTCAACTTAATAAAGTCCTATCTATCCGACAGGAGTCTGATAATTAAAATTAACGAGCAACTGTCACAATCATATTCATTAACTTTCGGTGTTCCTTAAGGGTCTATTCTAGGGCCTCTGTTATCTATTATATATACCTCTGATATTTTAAATTCCTTGAAGCATTGTAATGTTCAGGCGTATGCTGATGACAAATATATAAATCATTTAACTTTTCTGATAGACTCAAGCATATGAAGACATCAACAGTGATCTTACTCTTATTAAACACCTTTCAATGCAACACAACCTAAAACTTAACACGAGTAAATCAAAACTATTAGTGTTTGATAACAAAAAAAATATTACAGCACCAGATTTAAATCTCAACATAAATATAGATAACGAACTCTTACCAGTAGTCGACTCTCCAAGAAATCTCGGTATTATATTAGACACTAAACTACGTTCTGGGGTACACGATACAAAACTATTGCAAAAAAACCTATTCCTCGTTAAAATTACTATACGCAAATCGTGATATTTTAAACTCTACTCAAAAGAAAATGCTTACAGAATGTATCTAATAGCATAAGCGAGCTCAAATGACTGAAAATGGAAAATCATTGGAAATACCAGTTAGGTTCATATACACATGCTCTATTAACTTCCATGCAGCCATCTGCTAGCCTTTCTGATAGATTGGTCATTAGGTCTCAAGTTCATTCTGCAAACATTCGTAATAAAGGTATGCTCACAATACCGCAGCATTCAACAACCTTGTTTTGCAGAGAATTTACTTATAATGCTGTCTCAGTATATAACTCGATTCCCTCTCACATAATAAACCTTGGTCTAAATATATTTAAAAGCTCCTTAAAAAATTATTTTTTGAGTTTCTAACTACCTAAATTAAAACAAATTATATTAATCTTTAAGTTACTCTTGATGTGCTATTGTTATATATTTTGTGTAGTCTCCTGGTTAAATAGAGTAGCCAGTGGCTAGATTTCGCCAGGAGGCTACAGACATTGTATTTTTCTTTTTATTTCCAATAAAAGCGATTATTATTATTATTATTATTATTATTATTGTTATTATTATTATTATTATTATTATTATTATATACCTTTACTAATTTGTGAATGATTTGTGCTGTTATAATAATAATAATAATTTATTAACGGACATCCATTTACAAACAAATCTTATTAAAACATTAACCAAAATAACTACATATACATAATGTAATGTAGAATAAATACAAATATAAAATATTGCTACATATTTAGTGCATTTCTTAAGGAGCACTTGAATTTGTTAAAGGAAATGCCAAAGAATTCCAAATCATCATGTGTACATGCTAAGTGACATATTCTACAGTGAGGACAATTTGCACCATACGCAGTTCGATGGAAAGGAATATTGAAAATTGGTAAATTACGTAAATTGGTATCTTTTATGTTCAAAGAAAAACATTGAAGTATTTGAGAACAATTAACAAATCCATTAAGTACTTTAAACAAAAAACACAAATCGTAATAATTGCGGCGCACATGCAATAAAGATAGGCCAAAGTAATGTAAAAGATCACTATAACTGTAACCGCAGTAATCAATTCGGTACTTGTAACATAAAAATTTTACAAATCGTTTCTGTGTTGCTTCCATTCTATTTACTA
>VTPC01000967.1:26493-39778 GCA_011009095.1 Ignelater luminosus
TTAAAGCCTTGGGTATTTTCTTTGATAGTAAGCTTACTTTTATTGCATACATACAACAAGTTAGAAGTACAGGATTGAAAATGCTTGGATTCATTATTAGAAATTGCAAATCATTTACGAATATACATGCACTAAAAGCGTTGTTCTATGCTTTAGTGCGGTCAAAACTTGAATATTGTGTGTTAGTATGGAATCCTTACTACATCAATTCCAAAGAATTGCTGGAAGCTATCCAAAGAAAATATCTTAAATTTCTTTATTTTAAGGTTAAAGGCCATTATCCTGAGCAAGGCTATCCGCATACTTTACTACTAAAAAAATTTGATGTAAAATCATTAGACATTAGACGTAAACTTATTGGCTTAACATTTTTTTATAAACTGCTGCACAATCAAATAGATTGCTCGCATATTTTAAGCCAATTAAGTTTTCATGTTCTTCGAATGTGTAGTAGAAGCAATACATTTTTCTATTTAGATAATGCGCATAGCAATTTGTTAATAAACTCTCCAATATATTACATATCTCGCAACTACAATAACATTTTAAATCGCATAGATATAAACTGCTGTACTCTAGAATTATTACTAAATACTGCAATTGAAACATAACACTATTATGGTAGTCGTTTGTTTTCTGTTTGTATTTATACTAGTCATATACTTAGTATTTACATATGCATGTTGTTACTTTTATATATATTTATATTACTTTTGTTTGTACGTTGTTATATTTTTGTATATTGTCCTGTAATTGGAAACATCTGTTGGGCAATTAAACTAAATTAAATTAAATTAAAGAACATTTTCTAACATGTTAGGTAGATTCTTAATGTTTCCAAATTTTTTTGTTATTTTTTGGCGAAGTTCCTTTATAGTTTGAACTAAAGCTTTAAAAATTGAATTTTTAATATGGGGCCACTAGAAGGAATATCATGGTGTCAAGTTATAAGACCTAGATGGCCATCTCTCCAGCATGTTTCTGCTGATAACTCGATCTTCAAAGGGCTCAAACAAAAAATTAAATATCTTGACGTTGTGTGTACACGTGCACTATTTTGCTGAAAGAACCCTTGAATTAACTTGTTATCATGCAATTCATTAATAAATGGGCTCGACATTTCTTCGCGGTATCTACTTCCAGTAACTGTATCTTCAACGAATATACATATATTATAACTCTTATTTTGGATATGGCTACCCAGTCTCCAACTTCTTGAAAATGAATAGGTTTGTTTTTTTAAGAAGCGCGGATCTTCAGAACTCCACAGCCTCATCTTTTGCGAATTAAGGTACCCCAAAAGAGGAAATAAGATTTTAATTATCATGGAAAAAAGCTTTTTTGAAAAACTCTCAACTTCTTCTCAGAAACTAAGCGCAAAATCAAACTTGTATATCAATTATGCTCAGTCAGGAGTATCGTTTTTCTTAATTTAAAAATCGGTATACCGCCTCTAAATCGAAGCCACTACCATCAGATTTACGATACTTTTTCGCACATACTAATGCTTCTAGCATAGGATTATTTACATGGCAAAGTGTTTCTGAGATATTTTGAAAAAAAATCAGAATTTTAAATTAAATTAAATAGAATCTGTGGTAGCTCTATGCTTATAAGTTGCATTGAAATAAGTAATAATTTCAAAACGGTAAAGACTTACACTTGCTTTTTTAGTGTTTGGAATGGAATTGACCCAGTAGCGGCAGGCTATCAAAATTGACTGGTTTTAACTTAATTTACTGAGTAAGAGCGCGGTTTTGCTGGTTTCTATAGTATACATGAGTGAAGAAGTAGATGATACGTGTTGCATTAAGAACTTACCATTTAGAGAGTACGCATAATTTCTGTTACTCCACTACTACATATCACTAATTCTTGCTTTTGCCTTAGAAAAGTTGTCATAAACTCATGAACTAACCATTTATTTATGTATGATCTACCCTTTTTCCTTATATCATGGTCAAGGGATTTAGGATGTCTCATTATAATGAGAAATTTAAACAGCATAACTCTGAGTTGTATATAATCTGCCTAAAGAACCTGTTAAGCACAACTTTGCTTTACAGATATCTACTTACCTAATGAATAGTGACAATAATCAATAAGTGACAATAAATAAGTTAAGTGCATTTTTGGTATTAGAGGCTGTTGATAACAACAACTGGCTTTGCGGTCTATTTTGTTTTTTTAACCCTGCTACCCCGAAACGTTTTTTCTTATTTTTATAAATGGTTTCATTTCATTGTGTAAATTCCAATACCGAACATTTTTCTTTTTTGTTTATGAAACAATGATAACATTTCCGTTTCGTAATATGTTTTGTAAAAATTTGGCATTGCATAATATAACATAATCATTTTATTTTACAAATAGAAAAGTAAATACATACAAATTTCAGGGTAGATGGATGTAATTGCATACTAGAACATAGTTTTTAACTTTAATAAACTCTCCTTTATAACATTTTTCGATATTGTCAAAAATAAAGGTACTTTACTGTTGGGCAAAATTTATATGTTCTTACACACCTCGTATATGAATGAAACATTTTCATATCTGATCTCATTTTAGGTTTTAGACCATGCAGAACTTTTTATAAAGAATAACTTTTTGTTATGTCGTAATAACAAAATAAAAAAGTTTGCCATATGGTTCCAACTTAAGTAGACACATTGTATATGTCAAGATTGGAACCTGATAATAAGCCGAAGACTATTAAAGATCTGTTAAATAGCGACTTTTCTAAACTAAAATATCAAATGACACTATTCAAGTATTCTTTTATATAATGCTATTTTTAAACAATCTTGAAAAAGCTATTGACCCGCATAGGTGACCGTGTGGAACTTCCATAAATAGATTATTTCGTAAAAGAACGAAAATCACCGCTTCGAGTTAGTTCAACTAAATATCGACATTCCCAGTGTATCCAACACTAAACGACCAACACTCTGCGTCCTTACCGAGCCACAACATCAGCAGAGTTTAACCAATGGCCCTTCTCAGGGCAGAGAAAATGGCTTAAGGATCCTTTTCTGGAACATCAGTGGTTTGACAGTCTCTAAATTTGATGAATTAAAAGTTACAATTGTAAGAGACCCAGACATATTATATTATTGTCAAAGCTGGAGCATCACATCTGAGCGCCCCGGACTTGCCAATGGTGCACTCCAACCTCATGTTTAGGACTAAATTGACTTAGCTGACGCCGTGGGAGGATACAGACACCGAACGCTGCACTCAAAAGTCAGACAAAAAGGTTCCAAAACGTTAGTTCCACGCCTTCCCCGGTGGAACTTCAAAACAGGAAAATGGAACAATTTGAAAAGCTCTTGAATTAGTACGTCACAAAAAGTATTACTGATCTTAATCCTGACAAATCAGTTGACAGATTTACTAAAACAGTATTAAAAGCGGGTGCAGAAAGCATCCCAATAGAGGGGGTCAAAACGTTCAAACCTTTCTGGAACTCCTTCCTGACAGGCTTAAAACAATCGAGAACATAGCAAGGAAAAAATTTCAACGTTCAAAAGTTTTAGTAGATTTTTTTGACCTTAGGAAGAAGCAAGCCTGTTTAAAGCGGAAAATAATCCAATTAAAACGCTCAGCATACTGATCATTCGTCGGCAAACTTTATTTCAGGAGACGATAGGAGACCCTACCAATGGGAACCAGTTGTACTGAACGAAAAAATGTTAACCATTCCCAAACAAATTACAAATACTGTCTGCAAACACTATACGGCTGCTAGCAGTTTGCCTATCTCATCCAGGGACAGGAAGACACTGTCAAGCAAAGAAATTCTCACATGCCTTAATAAGAAAAAGCACAATTTATTCATGGAGCCTTTCCTACCAACTAAACTCGACGTCGTGGTTAGTTCGCTAAAAAATAGAAAATCTGCAGGACCTGACGGAATTTTTTCAAAATGTATCAAGCACCTAGGTGCAACAGCTAAAATTACTCTTCTAAAGTTAGTAAATCTTACCTGGGGAAAATATAATTATTCCACATCAGTGAAAGAAAGCGGAGATAATACGTCTTTCAAAGAAAGGAAACCCTCCCCCCAATAGTCTCAGCAGCTATAAGCCAACCTTACTCACTAGCGTATGCTGCAAAGTTGCAAACAAATGATAAAGGTACGGCTTAGAGAGTACTTGGAATTTCAAGGCGCCATAAGTGACAACCAAGCAGGGTTTTGTCAGCAGCGGTCACAACAACACTTGTGATAATGAATACGAATTTGTTGTTTGTGATAACAGTATTTAACCTACAAAATGGAGTTAAAATTTAACGTAAAATTTGTTCTCAATCTTTTTAAATCTGCTTGTGATAGCAGAGAATCAGTGTTGATTCAGAGCAATGGTTATTGCACATACGTGTGTAGTGCAACTGTTGTGATGCAGTTGTTCTCTTTTTTGTCCGTTGATGGACAAAATTGTAGCCTTTTATTTTCACATTTGTAAGAATGTAACGTAACAGTTCTTAGTTGAGTTGGATGCCGAGGATCATAAGGAAGTTGCCGAACCTCAGCTTGATGCAGATGTTTTAGGCTTGCTTGGCACTGATCCCACTCCTGACGTCACTACTGGACCTCCTCTTTAGAAGGAGTTAGCATCGAGATGGGAAAAGGTTGTTAAGCTGGGCCTCCTTAGAGGACCGCGCAAAGTTGATTGCAGAATATCCTCCCCCCAGAAACTTGTCTTTTTCTGGAAGTCCTCAAGTTGGATTTAAAAGTGGTGATTGCTGTTTGCTTAATGCTGAAGGAGAAGGGGGCAGGTGACCGCGTACTTATTGAGTTGAATTGTATCACTCCGAGTCGTGTCCTAGACGGGAATTGGCCTGCCTACACCTCAATAAGAACTTTAAATAAACTCTGCCATTTTTGAAGTTTAATCAGAAGTTAAACAGAGTTAAATTACTTTACGATATTACTGTCCACATCATGAATCAGGCTTTTAGCATAATTTGCCAAATATTTAACACGAGAGAATTTCATGTCGCTTACATAATTATTGTCATCTGGGACAGTTTTCTGACAAAAATAATCTATATTTGCACAGTTCTTACATTCACCAAAAATGTGACATGGGTTATTTAAAATGTCACTTTTAGGAACACAGTTTTATCGTTAATATTTCTATCTTGGGCTTTCTATATGCTATTGGCTTGACTACATCTACTCTTATTTTTATTAAGTTATTGTCATATTTCTTATCAAAGGTTTTAGTCCGGATTATGAAAATGTACTAGTTTCCAGCAGTTTATTAATAAAATTGCGTAACACTTTATTTTCTGAACAACTATATCTTATAAGGCCCCATTCCCAATATCTTTTTATAGCAATTGCTGTCCCCATCGGCTGTCATCTTGTTATATACAGGGTGATTCCGAAATAAAGGGTATCCTTTTAATAGGTGATAAATGAGGCTAAAAGAAGACAAAAAATGAAAAAACGAAGTGGCTCCGTGAAAGTAGACAATTTCGACAATTTTCCTAAATATTAAAAACTGGTTAGAAAAAGGAAAGGGTTTCTTGTATTCTCGCCTTAAAAAGTGAAAGTAAACGAGATTTAAGATGTTTGTAAAACCAATGGAGTGCAAAAACTAAAATTTACCAGACAGGCCTATTTTCTTGAAACTAGTAACGCAGGGGTAGTAGCACAATGAACAATAAATGCCATCATAAGCTACCCCCTGGACAGTTTACAACTTTCCCTTCTTAAATCTGAAGTTGAGGAGATTAAAGAAATAATTGCGATAACCAGCCTCAAATATGTTTAACATGCAGGATTGTTGAAATGCATTAAGACAGCAAAAAAATAATAACATAATTTCTGTCACGAACAATTAGACTCCAGTCTCACAAGCATTTTAATTCCTTATTATTATTTAGCCACTTGAATAGAAAACATTTTAAATGGCAACGGATACACAGACTATTTAAGGGTTGTATTTAGTAGCGTGAGAAAAATATTTCTATTTTTGCGGCAACGCCTAAGAATAGATAAGCAGTTAAGCAGCAAACGCCGAAGGATACGAGAAGAGCAGGTAGAACTGAAATATAATTGAACAAAAGCAGTTGTAAATTAGGAGATTTGTGAGGACTTTAAACTCTTTCGGTTTTATTCTAATATTGTGCTGGTTTCCCTTTTGCACTAGTCCTTGATTTGAAAGTTCCAGTTATAATATTTTTAAAGTTTCTTGAAAAAAAAACTTTTAAAATAAGCTGGTTCTCTTTGAGATTCCCAGAAAAGTAATGGTAGTATAGTGATAGGCATAATCGAATGACGATTATAGGATCATTCAAGTATGTGTTTATCTAAAGATATTTAAAGATTATTCGGACAATTTGTATTATTAATAATAGTTTGTTGCCGTTCAAGTAAATTTATTCGAATTAAAAATTATTCAATTTCAACTTAGAATCATTCGGATAACGCATATCAGGTGTTAACCCTAGCTGATATACTAATGAGTAACTGTAAAATTGATTTTAAATGAACTTTTTCAAATAACTGTATGAGTTTAAAATTTGATTAGTAAAGATATCATAAACCACAATCCACAACGTTGAATTAAACTTGCAACTATCTTCAGAGATCCTGATGCCAGTGTTTTAACCATCGCTGAGGCAGGGGAACGTATACTTCTTCATCTTTATGGAGGTGACAAGGCAACAACATTAGACACTTTGCGCTATCAGCTTTTCTCAAATCTGCTACTGCCAGCAAAATGCTGGTATACTCTGTCTCGTTTCTATAATTCCTGCTAAATTTTTGTCGTGGCGGTAACAATACCTTATTGTGCTACTCCCATTATGTTAGATTATTGTTATTCTTTGGTTTGCTGTTAACTAATTAATCATATATGTATTTAACTAATACGTGTAATCTAAATCTAACTTTGAAAACGCTAGAACTTTGAAATGGATTGGAATTATAGAAATGAGACAGGGTATATGTACCATGTCATCCGCACGTATCACCAAGTAAAGACATGGATGTGCGAAATAAACAACCATTTGGTCTGGAAATAAAGAAGGGACAGTCAGATTTCGACTGGCGATGTCGTTTGGCTTTGATATTTTATTTCATAAAACTAAAAGGTCATACTTTATGTTGTTAATTACGGAGAATAGTGCATAATGTGCCAATTATTTTTGTTCAAAAGAGGCGGATTGCTACGTGTCTAAGACACTGCTCAAAATGTGCCGAACGTGAAAAAATGGTATACTTTTATAAATGGTAAGATGAAACTAAATATGGAACATAACTATTACTTCCAGATTCATGGTCAGTTACATATTGCTCAGAGAAAATATTGTTTATTTGTTTTTTAAACCCCTAAAGGTGTTAGTATTCAAAAGATTTTTAAAGACAGGAAGTTTTGGGAAGAGAAAGTGATTGACAGATGTACCAATTTTTACATTAATCGTAATCTTCTTGAATTGGTTGATTCCAGAATAGAGAAGCAGTTACTTGTCAGAAACGATAGAGTCAAAGAATTTACTATGGCACTGACGGTTTACGTCGTGTACACGCAAACAACTAAGACAATGTTCAACGAACTTCAAAAGGAGTCGTTCCTGAATTTGCGAAGTCTGTCTGTCTGTTTGTCTGTCGGTCTGTCTGTCCGCATTTTTTTTTAATTCTGAAATTCTGACTTCAGATTTCGGTTCTACATCAACAACTAAAAACAACGTGGTGTCTTCGTTTTTTGATATCTCTTTGAAAACATAGTTAAACAGGCCGCCAAAATTTGAAAAAAGTAACAAAACGAAGTTCGTCGTGGTTATGATTTGCATTTCCAGATGTTTTTGACTGAATAGATTCACAAAACCGGTTGGATATATCACACGCAAAGATGCTTATTCTATCGTTTTCAAATTATCCTTCTACTTTACCATAACAATAAAGAGTACAACAAAAATAGATCAACATCGTAATAACAACAATTACTCAAGAATATGTTCGGTTTGTGGGTTGGGGTTGTTTTTAATGATATCAAAACTGTTTACACTTTGGCTTGATAAATCGATGATATGTAGAAAGAAAACAAAGATAAACTTTTGAGGTCTTTTGGCATAGTATTATAAAACGAGAAAAGTGCATAATAATATGTGTAAGTTTTTTATTCTACAGATTTAGTTGATGATGATAAGCAACAAACTGCAGTCTAGTATTATACTAGTGATTTTGTTTTCATGCATCAATCAAATCAAATGAAATTCATCGTAATTTTAGATAAGTAAAGTAAAATAGGCTTTATCATTGCCTAGCAACCAACGAAGCGCAATTCGAGCATCTATTACGATAAATTTAATAATGCATCTTTATTAAAATAAAAAAATTAATTCTCCGAAAACCAACCACCAATTTAATTTTTTCAAACACCACTGCATTTTGGTATTGAAGACCTTTAATTTGATGTGCTACATGCCATATCACCCAATTTAAAATTAAAAAGTGGCGGTGGCTGGAGCTTAAAGGTAGAATTTTAATCCAAAACTTTGTACATAGTTTAGTCTTCCCTCCCGGTATAAGAAAATGTCCTTGGATTTATTCCAATATCTTTTTGGTTTTCAAAACATTCAGAATGGGAAGTTTTAAAATGATCACCCTGTATATTACTACTTTTTGAAAATATAATTGACGGGGATGAACAATTTTTGATTAATTGTATTTTTTATTAATAATAGTTAATTTTTGTAATCAATCTCTCTATCACTTAAAATCTGGTGTCCATGGTTCCGAAGATATGAATTTTAAGTGTACACTATACAGTGTGTCCAAGATAAGGATGCACAGTGTGGGGATCTTGGAAACGGTAAGAGATACAGGATCGGCTAAATAGGATAAAAGTTGGCTAGGTATCGGACCTTTTGTTCGCGTTTGCAAAATTTAGATATCTTGGATAGTTTCTGAGATATTTAAAAAAATGTTGATTTCTCGATTTTTGTTTTTAGTTTTTCTTTCATTTATTTGAAGAGATATCTGGAGACTAAAACCACTTTTCCGTTTCCACTTTTTGCGCTCTATAAAATACGCTAACAACATTTATGTACAACGTTTCAGTTTCGAGTAACCATCATCAACCTCATTTTTCTAAATGGGAGGAATAACAATTAAAAATTGTTTTAAATAGCTCTTGTTGTCACGATTCTACCGATGAAAACATGATAGGGTTATTTTCGTTTTTTATGCTATAAGTTAATGCATTCAGCAGTACTCTGGCCTGCACGATTACCTGATCTAACACCGTTAGATTCTTTCCTCTGGGGTTACATCAAGAATCATGTGCTTAACCAAAATTTTGAAGAAGAACAGCAATGATCACAGTTAATGACAGCAGGGTTCAAGACAAAATATCAGAATCAAAATAATCCTATCATATTTACATCATTAGAATCGTGACAAGAGCTATTCAAAACAACACCTGCTGGGTGTATTCAAGCATGCTAATCGGCAACAGATGCAGTGAAGTATGCTACTACAATGGCAATAAAATTTTGAAATTCTACAATCAAAAAATTAAAGAGAGGCTTACCAGTTTAGGTAGAGAAGGAGGGTATCAAACATCTGCGATAGTCGATAGTCCAAATTTTATTATTGTCATTTATCATTTTTGCGTACAAGCTGCTACTTGAGACCTCACTTTAGAAAATTTTTGTCTTTTTTTGCATTACCAAAGGTGAGCCGTAAATATGAAAAAAACAATAAAAAAAGGTACAAACATACATATTCTATTATCATATAATCAATTGCTGACTAAGATTTCACAAAAATTTTGATTTTTGGACTTGGAATCACTGTTACTTATTAATTAATAGCTACGATAAAGACCTCTTCTAATTTCTGTATTACATGTGCCTACTAATAAAAATACTTACCATGCACCTACATTAGAAAATAAATTTGTTAGCAAGTCAATTTTTAAGATTTACTATTTATGGCTACTTACTAACGACTTCTCACTTTGAAGCTTTTGTTGAAGAAGAATAGAATTAGTTTGTATGCACAACAAAGGAAATGTAGAAAGTTACTGTTGACACTTTTATGACCAGTAAAGTGCAGGTAAAAATTAACCTCCGGCAGTATTTGCAAAAGAGGTTGCCTAAGTTCTACAAATGTTTTCTATAATTCAATTTTGCGTTGCATGCAAATTGTGGTCTACACATAAACGATAATGACATTCTGATTTGATGTAACTGACGCTCAAACAAGGCAAAATGTGGCAGTGCATTCCTTTTTTTTCAGTTTCTAACCACTAGTGAAGTTAATCACTTGCCAATTTACATTAATTAATGCTAATAACTTTGATTAGAAAATGATTTTCTAATTTTTCGATACATAGACATAAAACTATTGATGAGTTAAATAACTACAGATATTGATATCACTTTAAAAGTGAAAGACAAAGTTTGTATTTGCTTGCAAGATTTGAGGAAATTTCAGTCTGCAGCATTCTCTCTGAAACTACTAAATACAACCCTTAATGCGTATGGAAGGTACTACTAACTATCGACTCTGTATTTAATTCAATTCAATAGATTCAACCAATTTTTATTTATGTAGCATAATGCTTATTTAAGTTTTTGGTTCTTTGGAATCTTACAGAAAAAAATTATTAACATAAAATTTTAATATTTATCCGTTTATAGATTAAAAAGTAAAAGTTATAAACGTGCCCATCGGTTATTTATGGCATTGTAGAAACCAGAAAACTATTATACCCCTCACATAAATAGCAAGAGCTACCTGCCAATGACAAGGACAGTCAGTCAACCCCTATAAATTTTTGCTTAAGTAAAAGTATGAGAGCAGGGCAGGCTTGGCTTAGCGATTAAATTTAAATCGCATTTTTTTGGAAACTATGCAATTTTTACCTACCGTTTTTTATTGCAAATGTATGTACTATCGCATCACTATCCATCTTTAGGAGGATACCCTTTATTTCGGAATCACCCTGTATAATATTGTACATTTCTATGATTTCGCAGAAGCCTTCAGCAATTGTATCTGCCTCCATGCTTGCAGAACTACCTGTCCAATTTCTATAACACAAGTGTTTTTTGAGCGATGCGTTTTGGGATTCTGCTTTCTTACAAATAATGCAAAACTTATTTCTAACGCCTAAATATAGTACTTTTTTTTGTTCAAAAGCCTATTACTGCTGATGTTTCAGATAGCGAATTGTGGTTTTTTCTATAACTACATTTTGCCCAACTGCCATCGCAAACTAGCGTTATCAGAGGAATTCCGTTTGGGTCCACGTTCCATGCTTGACTGCCAATTGTGCTTCTTAGTTCGCTGACACTTCAAGTTTTTGTACTACTGTTGCTTCCCGGGCATTGCAGACTCTGTCATGGTTAACAGCGTACGTATTGGAAACCATTGCCAGTACGGAAAGCGAAGCACAGATCTGTTCTAGGTGCGATAATCCACTGCTAATGTTTATCATCTCTATCACGGCGCCAGGGTTTAAATTTATGTCGATTGCATCTTCTTTATTTGCAGTCAAAACAGAATCTATAAAATTGCACATATTCCACCCAAATGTTATGCACGATATTATACCTTTTCGGTTTTCTTTTATAGGCAACATATTGTTTAAAGGACATGCAAAGATTTCTGAGTGACTTCCAATAGATGCAAGTTGCTTAATAAGGTATTCAGTATCAACTGTTCTTCGTTCTTGGCATGCAGATGGCTGGTCTTGCTCTTTTTCTACATTTAACGCTAGAAAATTGTGCTGGTTATCATATTCTTGAACATCTATAGCAGCTGGTAATGTTTGATTCTCCGTGTCTTCTATTTCTACTGTAACAGAGCAACCGCTGTTATCTCAATATCGGGAGTCGTCAATGACATCTGATTTTGAGATGATTCTAGCTCTTCTATGAGAAATCCATCACCATTGCCATACTGCGTTGTATCTGTGGTCATCAATAAAACTGTACTAGGAACGTCTTGTACGACTGTGCTGGCACTAAACAAAAGACAACGGTAATTGTCTCAGTTTTGTTTGATTGAAACAATCTAATCTAATTAAATCTATATGCATGCCATTTTCCTTACATTTTAAAATACAGCAAAATAATCTGTAAGAGTTGTACCCTGATTTGTGTGAAACACATGTTTAATATTTTAGGTACGTGCGTCGTAAATTCTATCTAAATATTTGCAAAATGAACCGCTTGAAATTATGTTTATCTAAACATTTTTTGAATTCTAACATTACCAAACCAAAAAAATTTTTAATTTATATTATGCGAAAGTACAAGTTTATATGATAAGAATTAACTATTCAACTCAATAAATAGTATTCATGTCTTAGCAACTCAATTTGCGCTTTAGAAACAACTCTTAAGATCGATATATCTTCGCATATTTACAGCAATTTCTGAAACACAACACATAGAAAATTTAATGATGTGTTTGATGTAATTATGTATACAGGATGTCCCAACAAATCGTAGACATAGAGCTACCACAGATTTTTCGGTCAGAATAAGTCGCTTGGACCAAACTTACCTATGTACCAAAATGCTTCGTTTGGTCGTAAGGTGTCCTTAAGATTTATTACAAAATTCTGTTTTTCTCAAATAACTCAAAAACCTCTTGTTCATTTAAATAAGATTTGCTATCTAAATATTTCTATGCTAGAAGCATTAGACCACCCAGAAAAGTATTTAAAAATAGGATCTCAGTGGTGTTGATTTAGCAGCCAAGTCTCTCCCGACTTTAAGAGACAAAGTTACGTCGCTGGCCCAATTCATATAAAACTCTGATTTGGCGTTTAATTTCTAAGAAAAAGTTCTGTTAGTGATTTTTCTCTTTTTCTTTTGGTTTTCTAGTCGTACGAAAAAACAATTGAAGATTTGTTTTTAATTACCTTCACAGAACATGGCAAAAATATCTACTTTAAGCTCCCCAAATTCCATTTGTCTATCTCTTACCGTTTTTGCGGGGGTAGCGTGTTTCCATACTTTTTAGCAACCCTGTATAGTGGGAACATAGATTTTCGAGCATATATGTTACGGTTAATACGAGAAATTCGCTAATTCGCAAATTAGCCTGCTAAAACGCGAATTTACCAATACAGCCGGTTAATATGAAACGAAATAATGATATTTTAAGAGTTTTCGCAAATTGGCCGGTTAATGCGCGAATTGTACAATATGATCGGTTATAACCAACAACACTTGGCTACTTCGCAAATCAGCCGGATAATAATAATAATAATAATAATAATAATAATAATAATAATAATAATAATAATAA